>JAOWBP010004700.1:55502925-55515234 GCA_028571105.1 Tragopan temminckii | reverse complement strand
GTGATGCTGAGCCACCTGCCAGGTTAAACCACAATAGTAGCATAAATTGTAAGCTCCATTTTCATTTTAAAATACAGTTTAAAAGTTTGAATGTTGCTGATGGTATGAGTTAAAAGTGATTTGTACTGTTGAACACTCAACCCTGGCTACCAGAAATACCTAGGTCTTTAGAGATGAAATACATTAATGCAATTCCTTTTTACCTAGAGTAAAAGTGCTCAAATTCTTCACTGAAATTTCCTCCTTGAAAGACAAAATATCTTGCACTTGCCTTTCCAAAAACATTACCAATCTGGAAAGTACCAGTAAGAAAAAAATACCTTCAAACTTCCAGTGTTATGCCAAGTTAACAACAGACAGATTTAGAAAGTCTGAGAGTTATGTCACAGTGTTTACCCTGAGATCCAAGCAGGCACTAAAGAACATATGTATATCTCAATGTATATCATATGTATACCCAAATGAGGTACTCACATAATATACATGGTTTTGTTATCTTAAGTACAGTGTTATAATATTTTGGGTCTTAGACTCCTGAGAATGAGATAGATCACAGTATCTAATAGATCAGCATTCCCAGTGTTGAATGCTATACCCAAGAGCACCACTTTCAAGAGATGATATTTCAGGGAGTGAGAGTAAGAAATATAATAGGTGGTTAAATCAAAGAATGTGCCAGCAACATACCTGCAGTCCAAGTGAATGAGTTGTACTGCTGTTTGGGGAATTATACAAAGTAAATACCATGCGCTTCACCAGCTTTTTGAAAATCATTTTAGGGAAAGAAGAATCTACCCAGAACTAAATCAAATTCTTCATACTGCTGTAATTCCAGCCTAGCACATAGCTTTAATTCAGTAGAAATATACTTCCTGATGACATTATAGGTAGATGAAGGGGGTGGTGGGAGACGGAAGGAGTGCAAGGCACCGCTACCAGATGTCACTAATGACTGTCATTCAATTCCCATAATGAAAATTTGATTGCTTGACTCAAATTTTTCTCCCATAGAACTTAAAAAAAATCTATCTTGCATATCTACTCATGTATACCTTTAAACTTGTTTGATTTTTCTCATAATACACTAATACAACCTTAATCTGTCTAATCTCATAAATATAGCTTCATTGTCTTTAAACCTCCCTTTATATTCTACCTTATCATCCCTGAAACTGGCAGATCCTTCTTTCTTAACAGCAAAGAACTGCTAAAAATTACCCAAGTGCATGAGCAAGATGCGCACACATTCTCAAGAAGTTCAGCTTGCTGAAGGAAGTTTCTCAAAATTCAGTTTCTTTAGAGGTCAAGCGGTCAAGTGGCCCTTTTCCTATCTGTAAACAAATCTTAGTGGAAATATAAAGAAAAATATAGATGGAATGCAAACAGCATTGCAAGCTTTAGCCTGCGTCCCCCTCAATCTCAGAGCCTAATGCATTCATCCAGCTCATGTCTTCCTCATTAAGTATTCCACAAAGAATCCTTCTGGGCACAGCATACATTTTCAGCATCCAACCACCAGCCAGATAAAGTGTACTCAGAGGCTTAAGGGGACAAGTGCACTTAGAAGTAAAAAGAGAGGAATGCATCTGTGGGGAATCATACCCTTTTATCTCCGTTGGAAGTAAAGAAGGGTACAGTATGAATAGATAAACTTCCAGCAGCAGGTGAATACTTTTGTTATCTCTTCTGCTAAATCATCCTCAGAAACAGAAATTCCAGTTCAAAAATTTCTAGATTTCTGATGTATTTTTGACACTCGCTGTTGAGTATTATCTGCTGTAAAATTCCTATTACAGGTACTTTGTTTTCAGTGGAAAAAATAAGATAGACTACTTAGCATATCCAATTTCAACCTCTACTCTCACTTTCTGGGATTAGATTCCTGAATGTTTACAGAGACCAAACGAGTGGTGCAAAGAATACATAGCTAATGGTGGCAAATATGTTGAAAAGTAATGTTTTTTAACTAAGAAATTGCTCTCTCAGATAGTTTTATTATGCTCTTTATATCTGTTGTATTTTCCGTGAAAACAAATAGGAAACATTACTTTCAGATTGACCTAAGTACTTTGCTGTCATTTCCTTTTTACCATCACTTGCACTCTGAGGCATATAAATGCCACCTTTGCAGAAGTGTTACCTCGAACAAAAAAGTTACTTCTACTGACAGAAGTAAAATAGTCCTGCTAAGAATTCTGAACTTGAAAAAATGAATGTACACCAGAACAAAAAGGCACATATGCATGTTTTAACAAAGATTAAATAGAGAATGGCATTTGTTTGGTTCAGTAAATATCTCCCATGTACATTTTTCTGGCTTTTAGGGTTCATTTGGTAATGTGTGACTTTGTGCTCTCTTCATAATCATCCAGTGCTGGCCAGTGTTGCAAACTAGTTGCAGAACTGTGGGTTATATGTGCCTTTGATTAGATTTAGCCCTTTATCACGTTTCAGTATTATGATTTAGTCAAATCTGTCAAATCCCTTTGGGGTTAAACAGCTATAAATACTAATGTCTTTATCATAGAATGGCTTGAGTTGGAAGGGACCACAAAGATCATCTAGTTCCACCCACTGTCACAGGCAGGGTTACCAGCCACTAAATCAGGCACTAGATCTGTCCAGGACCCATCCAGGACAGGCCTTGAATATCTACTTTCAGGGTGGGTCATCCACAATTTCTCTGGGCAACTTGTTCCTGCACCTTACCACACTCTCAGTTAAAATTTTTCCCCTGACATCTAATCTAAATCTCCCATCATTTAGTTTAAAATCATTCCCCTTTGTCCTACTACTATCTGCCCATGTAAAAAGCTGTTTTACCTCCTCCTGCTTAACAGGTCCTTTCAAGTACTGAAAGGCTGAAATAAGGTCTCCCTGGAGCCTTCTCTTCTCCAGGGTGAACAAAACAAGTTCACTCAGCCTATCCTTATAGGAAAGGTTCTCCAGCCTCCTGAGCATCTTAGTGGCCAACCTCTGGACCTTCTCCTAAAGCTCCACATCTTCCCTATGCTGGGAGCCCCAAGCCTAGACACAGTACTGCTGATGGAGCCCCATGACAGCAGAGCAGAGGGGAACAATCACCTCTCTCTCCCTTCTGGCCTCCCCTCTTGATACAGCCTGGGGTATCATTGGCCTTCTAGTTTGCAAATGCATACTGCTGGCTCATATTAAATTTTTCATCCACCAGGATCCCTCAAGTCCTTCTCAGCTGGGCTGCTCTCTAGGAGTTCTTTTTCCAGTCTGTACACATATCTGGGATTGCCCTGACCCAGGTGCAACTCCTTGCTCTTGTTCTTGTTGAAGCTCATTAGTTTCCCATGGTCCCTCCTCTCTAGCCTGCTCATATCCATCTGGATGGCATCCCTTCCTACTGTCTTATCAACTACATCACTCAGCTTGGTGTCTTCTGCAAATTTACTGAGGGTACACTTGATCCCATCATCATCATCATTGATAAAGATGTTGCAGTGCACCAGTAAGTCCCAAGTTGAACCCCTGGGGGGATACCACTTGTCACCAGCTTCCACATGCACATAAAGTCATTGACCACAGCCCTTTGGCTGTAACTATCCAACCAGCTCTTTATCCACCTAATAGTCCAACATTCAAATACCAATCTCTCTGATTTAGAGATAAGAACATGGTGTGGGACCATATCAAAGGTCTTGCACAAATCCAGGCAGATGATGCCAGTTGCCCTTCATTTCTCCACCAATGTCATCACACCGTTATAGAAAGCCACTTGACTGGTCAGGAATTACTTGCCCTTGGTGACATCCTGCTGGTTGTCTGCTCATCTCACATGTGCATTAATGTATCTTCCAGGAGGATTTGCTCCATGATCTTCCCAGGTTCAAACATAAATCTTGCCAGCCTGTAGCCCCCAAGTCTTCCTTTGTATCTTTCTTGCATATCGGAATAATGTTTCCATTTTTCCAGTCACCCAGGACTTTGCCTGACAGCTATGACTTTCCAAATAGGATGGTGAGTGGCTTGGCAACCACACCTGCAAGTTCTTCTAGAACTCTAGGATGAATGTCATCTGGGCCTATAGACTTGTATACAGTCAGCTTCAGGTCATCTCAGACTTGCTTCACTTTGAGGCAGAATTTTATCAATTTGTAAGAAGATTCCTGACAAAAAGTAAAATAAAATCAAATGACCTTCCTAATTAAAATTCCATTGGATGTCAGATAGATCTTACACATACGAGTGATCAGTTTGACAGCATTTCAATTTTTTCTGAGGTAACACTGAATTTCAGGGCTGGATGGATATGGAACAGCCTCAGAATGGACTCAGAATACATATTTAGAGGACCTAAAATAGCATGAGATTTAGTGTGAACTAGACAATGGTTCAGGGTGGCACACAACTAGCCTGGCAATTTATAAGATAATGTTTTACTTTGGTTTAATGTTTTACTTCGATTTTTCTCATTTGCAATAAAATGATACTTACTATCTTTAAATTCAGAAAACCCTCTTTGCTGTTTAACCTGTTATCTAGTGTAATACAATCACGTGGAACATTTGGCAAGTCTCTTTTCAACCATCAATTATCCTTACATAGATCTCTCTCCTATTAAATGAAAAGGCTGAACAGATTCCCCCTTTTTTTCCATCTTGAAGACAGCAGCAGTCGATAAAGTCATCCACTTCAAATTCAAAATATATAGCTGATGGATTTTCATACTTCAGGTTTCCAAATGCAATATTCATATTGTTTGCAAAGACTCAGAAACGACCTGCAACAAGTAATGGGATTTTCTGTGCTTAACAAAATCTGAATCCTATCCAGATACCTGTTAATTGACCTGCAGAGAAAACATTTCATTCTGTGTAGCCAGGCAGTGCTATTTAGATAAATCAATACAGAAGAGAGTGCTTGGGAGTCTGAATTTTTCAGCAGAGGTCAGGGTTAATCTGCAAATGTGTTTTATTCCTTGAAGGATTTATGTTAATCCAGTTTTCCTTCTGATGCTGCTGATTCAAAGCTTACATTATAACAAAATATCTCTAATTATTTTTTTTTAAATACCCAGCTGAAGTCACTGGATCACAGGGGTTTCAAGTCCAACAACCTGCTAACGCAAGATTCCTACAATAGGTTACAGAAGAAAGCATCCAGGAGGCTTTTGAATATCTCCAGAGAAGGAGACTCCACAGCCTCTCTGAGCACATGTTCCAGTGCTGTCACCCTGAAAGTTCAGTTTTTTCCCTTGTTCCTATGGAACTTCTATTTTGAGTCCATTACACCTTGTTCTGTTGCTGGGTACCACTTGACTCCTGCTATTTATATACTTACTAAGCATTGATATCATTTCCCTCAATCTTTTCTTGACTGAAAACCATGCTGAGATCAAGCATTCCATCTTTCTAAACCAGGTCCTGATAAGGGAGATTTACTCTCCTCTACAAATTATTTAATTTCCTTGCTTTCTGGGTTTCTCCCTAAGAAGACAGCATCTTGAGCTGCTAGTCCAGCCACCACGACTACTCTGGAGCATGCCTTCCTGGGAACATATTGCCACACCAGGCAGTTTCCTTTCCAAACGCTGGGCTGGCATGGACCATATGCAAGCTACAGATCAAACATCTTCAGCAAATGGGACCCAGCTGACCTGGTTGTATCCGTGAAAATTATGAAGTCACCTACATACATTCAGAAAAGGAGGAATGGGTTAACACATCAGCACTTTTTTTTCAAGGGATTTAGAAGATGCAAGCAAAAAACTCCTATGATTAGACTGCTACTGATTTCCACACCAAGTTCTTGGAACTGTTTATGGCTAATGATGTCCCACTGTATAAGAAACTGCAAAATATTTTAGCTTTCCATGTCCAAGTTTTATGGCCAGGGGAACGAAAAATAGGAAAATCAGAACAGAGAGCCTGCACTTTCTTTCTACAACAATCCAGTCTTTACAACAGACCAGATTTCATTATCTGCCACACATCCATGTTTTATTCAATCAGATCCATTGTGCACTATTTCATAACTTCAGACATTTTAGATGAATACAAAGGAATGTGTGTATGATTTGGATGATATCCCTTGCCCAAGGCACCATAGTACACTAAGACAGCCTTCTCACCATACAAGGAATCTCAGTTTGGTATGATTTCAGACGGTCATGTCTCCTGACCATTTTTTGACACTAATACCCTCCCCTATGATGACATTTATGGTTTCCATTATATTTTGCAGCACTCCATTGATTTTGAGATCTATAGCACCTACATGAATTGTCCTTGAAAGCGCTGTCATTACTCCTGCTTGTACAAAGGTGAAGACATGCCCAATGATTCAGGATCAAACAACCTACCAAGCAGCTGCCTGACAGATAAAGAAGTAAAGACTCTCAGCTTTGTGAGGGGAGGGGAAAAAAAAAATCTGAAATTTTAATGGGCAAGAGAAATAATTACCACCATATTATCATTTTTGTTTTTCACTACTAAACACCTCAAGTTTTACAATGGTCTTTCAAAATTCTGAAGAACTAATGCCATCCTTCATCTCTACCACAGCTAGTTCCCTCAAGTCCTGGATACCTTTCTCCATGGCAGACAATTTGCCTGGTTTAAATACTAGGTCTTCTTTCCCTCATAGCTGATGAGCGTTGCCATCATAGGGTGAAAGAATTTTCCAGTTGCTTTGTAATTGCCACTTTCCCTAGAAAGAGATCCCAGCTGCCTGGCTTCACTGCCCACTAATTTTAGTCCATTTTACTGAGTCCACCATCCCAGCATCAGAACAACCAGGTGGCCATGTGCTCACCTGGCCCACAGATATTATCTTTTCACAAATCTCGCAGTTTACTCAACATTAGGAGTTGCATGGTTTCTGTCTCTTATTCCTCCTGCATTTGTGATGGCCCTGTTTAGTCTTTATTTTCTTCTCTGAACTCATAAGTTTATCTCTTTACTAAATGTTCTGAATTTCATTGACATTTTTTTGTCTTACTTATAGAGCAACTGATAGCAGTGGTTGGTTCTCTAGTCGAACTATGGAGCATTCGAGAGGGACTGAAGTGGCCATAGAACTGGTTATGAGGGTCATGGCACCTGCAGGGCCCACCAGAAGGTTTAGAGTAACTGTAGAGTCTGTCAAAAAAGGTCAGAGCAATTGCAGGACTCATAGCAGGTGTTGTAGCAGCTGCACGGTCCATCATGAGGGCTGGGGCAAACACAGGGTCTGTTGTGAGGTCTGGAGCAGTCACAGAGTCCATCATGGGGGCTGGAGGATTCATAGGGTCTGTTGCGGAAGTTGGTGCAGCTGCAGGTCGTGTTGTAGGTTGTATGTGGTTTCCATAGCCCAAAGATGACTGCAATGCAGAATACACTTAAAATACCAGTTTCTCAGTTGGCAATTTTATCATAGCATAAGCCAAGGCCACACAGTACAGCAAAATAGAAAGCTTCACTGTGAATGGCCTTGGCTCTCTACAACACTGCTTAGCAGCAACTATAAACATTGGCATGTTATCAATGTTGTTTTCTCCTAGAACCAAAACATAGCATCATATCAGGCACTCTGAAGAAAACAATTTTGTCCATGCTGAAACTAAGACGTTTTCTATACTAACTCTAAGCATCAGTGTCAATTCCAAATTAATCAAAGTTATTTTTCTGAGCAGGGACTATGAAAATAGATTACTTGTTCCATACATGCTGAAAGAAAATATATACAAGTGTACAACCATGTCCAGGGTTCAAAGGGTGACTTATAAATGTGC
This sequence comes from Tragopan temminckii, assembly GCA_028571105.1. Classification (NCBI taxonomy): domain Eukaryota; kingdom Metazoa; phylum Chordata; class Aves; order Galliformes; family Phasianidae; genus Tragopan; species Tragopan temminckii. The sequence continues at coordinate 55,507,493 of JAOWBP010004700.1, read as the reverse complement.
TCTTATAAATGGAAGATAGTTGAATTCCTTTCCCCCAGGCAACAATCACTTTGGCATTTCCTAACCTAATTTCCCACTTGTTTTTCCATTAATGCCACTATGAGACTGTAAACTACAAAATACATATATAGCATTTAGCTTAGGATATTTCTTCTTATGGGTTTCTTGAGGTAATATTTTATTTGTAAGGAGGTTTGGTGGTCTGTTGGTCTGCTCACTGCTGGAGGCCTTTTTCTGGATACGAAACCTTGGTAGATGATGCACAGTAAATCCATATGTAAAGGCCAATTTGAAATTCATAGTCGCACTTTGTCCTGGGACAGTTTCTTGGGCAGGCTGTGTCATCAACAACTTCAGCTGGCATAAAGGCAATTTTTCTGGGTTTTTTTTTAAATGAGCATTTGTTCCCACAGCTGTATGGAAAAGGAAGGAAAATCCCATTGCTATGCATTTTTTGTTATTTCTTAGGATATGTAGACTAGTATGAACATCTTATTCAACCACAAACTATGGAGATTATCTGAACATCTCTCTAGAATACTGAGACAAAATGAGTTTTGGCAATAGAGGAAAAAGCACCTGTTGTTTGCATAGGAGTTTGACTTGATATCAGAAAAAGAGCCAGATAAAAAATTTCAGGACTTTACACTTGAGGAACATGAACAACTTCTCAGTCCTGCTTCACTTACAAGCTCTGACCGAAGGCAACTCAGATAAGGCTGGAGAAACCTTTAATCTAAAGTGTTTCATACACCAGCCTCTGGAGGGCGACCAGAAAACAGCAGTGTGCCTTTAATCACACTACCAGAATGAAATGGCTTTTACCTGCTTGGCATTATGTGGTCAGGGAAATTGTTCACACAGGGATCTTGACTTCCAATTCCACCACTACCTTGCCCACAGAGAAATACAAAATTGTCTATGGGAAAAAGTGTAATAAACAGGTACTGTGGAAGGGGCTGGCTGAGAAGCAGCATGACATAAGGCTGCACAGGTGCTGTTTGTAGCACTGGCAGCTCCTTGCTTTGGTATGCTCTTCATACAAGTCTGCACTGCACATTGGGCTACCTTTACAGCTGGAGCAAGATGCTGAGTCTGCCACTGTCTCTGACTTGACTCCAACTGCTGATACCCAATGCCTGAATGGAATCGCTACAAAGCAGGCACTTGCTACAGACAGCTCCACCCTTCTCATGTTTTAGCCCTGATTAGACCTTGAGCAGTCTTTTGGGAACCATCAGCACTGCATGAAATGAAGAGTCTTATCAAGCACGGATGGGAAATCTCCATTTTAGGATCCAACTAAGAATTATCAGTCAACAACAGTTCAGATTATGCTAAAGACAGTTTGTTCAGTCTCCCTCACACAAAAATATGTGTATTTTCCATCAACTCCAGGGCTCTAATAAAAAAATACACAGAAGAAAAGGTTTCACAGTGAGCTCCTTGTGACTGATGTGCTACACTGCTACACATGCTATACACATACTACATGTGACTACTGTGTAGCAGCTTGAAACTGCATGGCATGTTGTGCCATAGTGTCTATATCTGGATTATTCTCTCTTTCAGCAGCTATCAAATACAGGTTTCTCTGTTCTTTTTTTTTTAAAGTAATTTTTGCTGACTGAAAGTAATACAATCTCTCTTGAGGCTTCAGAGGCTTATTAAAAAGGTACTTCGTTTTTTCCTTTGCATGCACACACTTGGGGTCCCCACAGTTCGTGTTTGATCAGTAAAAATGAATGGAAATAAAAATGAAAAACAAAAGACGTAAGTCTCATGGATTTATTTTTATCCTGAGAATCTTCAGGAAGTAATATTTTTCAGCCCCTAATCTTAATGATATATCAGGCAGAAGCTGTGATTATCTCTGTGAGCTTTATACATTAATTAAGCTGCACTGTATATTCTTAGCTGAACTAGTTCACATTATAACCATCTTCAAAAAAAAAAAAAAGTCCTAGTTATAAAGAATTGATTTAAACAAGGTAATGAGAAGAACCAGCAGTCCTTGGGAATAGCTGATTTGATAGTCTATTAGGAGCAAAAGCTTTTACAGAAAAGTCTTGATCCATTTGTTTATAAAAAAGTAATCTGAAAGAGAGGATTACTTTTACAGGATTCTGTATGGGCCTTCTGAATACTCAAATACAGTCAAAGACTCGCTACATAATGTTTATAGATATGTAATTAAACGCAGATTAAACACAGATTTGCATCTACTGTAAAGATTTTTTAAGTTGCCAAACACTTTGCTGATAGCAACCAGCATATCTTTAATACAGCTCAATGTGTTGAGGTGACTAATAATGCAATTCTCCATTTATTGAAATAACAAGGTCAGAATATTCACTTTGATATTCATGCTCAACACAAAACAACTGAAGCCTTACTTCAGAAAGCAGTTGGTGTTCTATGAAGTTTGGTTTTGAAAGCACAGCCCAGGGTCTCTGCCAGTCATCTGTGAAAAATCTAATCTAGATCCCAATGTCAAAGGCTGAGATAGCCGTATTTCTGCTGCAGTGATTCCAGTAAGAGTCTCTTTCTCAATCTTCAAGCTTATCTCACTCTCTGCATCGTCTACCCAGCCCCTGCAAAGGACATATTTTCCTGTATGAAACAGGCCCTGTAACCAGAGACTTTCCTTAATTAAAGTCCAATCTGAAGTCCATAATTTTCCAGGTTTTCAACTTCTAATTTGGCCTGAGGCGTTCACCTAACCCTGTGTTCTTAATGTCACATGCCAGTGCTCAGTCGGGCACACCCTGACAGCTCAATTCTAACCCGGGTATTTACTAAAATATCGAAAGCACGCAGCTGACAAGAACACCAGTTCTGCCACTTCAAAAGGCATACATCTTAACTGCAGCAATAGCTAATGTTCTCCATTACTCCTCTCACCCTTCTGTTACAGGCGGCCTCTTGTTTCCATCATGGTACCACTGTGCTCAACAGTGCAGCTAGATCACCTCCCTACCTTGCAGCCTTCACAACTAGGAATTTCCACTACACTCACTTTCCTGACCGTTTCATGTACACTCCCATAAGTCAGTAATAAGAAGACATCAGAATTACAACACCTTGTTTCCAGATTCTTAGAGTATTTGGTTTGAACTGGGAGCAACTATGTGAGGAATCTCTTCACAGTTCCTTAGTATAACTTATCATCACCCACAAAAAAGAAAGCAAAAAAATTGTGATATCAGTCTTTCCAAGACTAGAAAACTTTGATTTTCCCATTTTCAACCTAGAGTTTTCTATCTGAACATTGTGAATTAGAAGATAAGACATGGCCTTAATGTATTATTGTGTTTTATGTTACAGCAAGAAAGCAGGATATGTGACTGAGGAAGCATCCAAACTGTTAGCAAGCAGCCAGCTGTGGTGCCAAGCCACCATTCTGCAATACCCTCAGTTGTCACTACAGTTGCAGTCACTCATCGGCTTAAATGCATTTCATAGAAGCATGCAATATTCATACAGAGTTTTCTGCTACATGTGACATTTATACTGTGCACACTGCCATTTTATTTAGTCTGTTGAAACTTCAGTGGCACTGAAATAGAAATGCTCGATGTTTCTATGGGAAACTGCAACACAAGCCTTCTGTTTTTTTGGACCAGCAGTTTTCATTTTAACACATAGTATTGATGGGGTTCTCTCCTTTTGTGTTCCTTGGAGGTAAGTGCTTCATTTTACATATGCCTAAGGCTTACTTCTGTGAAGTAAGTAAATCTTGTAGGAACAATGACAAATCATTCATTCCACAGGTTGAAAGCAGATAGTGGAAACAGAGCTGTACAAAATTATTATTTCCCAGATACAACAGATAGAACATGTCTACAATTTATATAGCAAGGGGTTTGCATCTCTGTAAGTCTACACCATATTTTAGGTTCCACATTCCATAAGTTTATTCTATCAGGATTCTCATTTATATGTGCAAATGGATTTTCCTTCTTTTGTCTGATTTCAAACAAGTTCCAAACTGCATTACAAGACAATTAGGCAATTAGGCATTTGTTAACTAAAGCACTGTCATGATTTCAGAGGCAAATAATATATTGCACAGTGCGGAAAAAAAAAACACACGTGAGATCAGTGGCAACCATTCAGCTCTTGTAGAGTAACTGTGTCCAAGACAAGAAGCTAGATTCTCAGATGGGGTCAATTTGTGAATGCGATGACCAGAAAAACACTAAATTTCACATTTCAAAGCCTAAGACACAAATCACTTTCCACAGAGTAAGCAATCTGCTCTCTGAGTTCTGCTCCATTCAGAGCTCTTTTAAAACTATTTCTGTTTTTCTTGTTCATGATGCATCAGTGATCGTACAACTATGACTGAATTTAGAAACAAAAAGACGTTCTCTCTACTTCACTCACAATGAATCCAATGCTTCTACCAGTCACCAAGGTAATTCCAAACCTTCTTCAAGACTTTAAGTTCAAAGTGAGAAGGTTTAGATAGGATGTCAGGGAGAAGTTCTTTACTATGAGAGTGGTGAGGCTGCCCAGAGACACTGTGGATGCCCCATCCCTGGAGGTGTTCAAGGCCAGGTTGG
>JAOWBP010004700.1:55453652-55495726 GCA_028571105.1 Tragopan temminckii | reverse complement strand
GCCAACACCACTTACAACCACTCCAAATTGATCTGGAAAGCAAACCCAGTTTTACTGAGGCAGCTCAGCACATGACTATGTCCTTTTTTATCTTCTATAGCCAGCTAAACATGTCACTTGTCTCTCCAAAGGTGCTTCTGGGCTTTTGCCCAGTTTTCCTTATTCAAAGGACCAGTTGGTCAGCCTTTGCAATTTCCCTGTGAAGCACGCAGAGACCTGCCAGCAGTTTCTGCATAGAGAGGAGCAAGCTTCAGCATACCAGTACCCAAGAACTTTGCGTTCTTCTGTGATCAGAAGCACCAGCTGCTGTGGAATGCCAGCAGGAGTAGCTTGTTTTGATGCCTTTCCTCAGAAAAGCTTGCTGCAGCGATTAAAATTAAAGAAATGAGGAAGTGGCTGGCTCTCCCTTCAGAAATATTTGTCAAAGTGAAAATATGCAACAGCTTCTATCTCAAATTGTATCTGAAAATTCTATGTAGGAGGGAATGGGATATTATTTTAGCAGTACTATCTGATCTATGTTTAAGCACTATTATGACTTGACATATGCTCTTTTATTTGTGCCTGATTTATCTACAGAAACAGATTAATGTGTTGGCGGCACAGAATCCATCAACAGAACTGAAGAAGCTCATAGCTATGTCTCTAAGCACAGCTGGGCAAGCCATGAGTTTGTGCAAGAGTCAAGCCTGCCAGACAGGCAAAAGAAACACTACCATGTTCCCATTAATAAGCCGACATTATCTATGGTTATTTCTGTTAGCTGAAAATGAGATTTGGTAGGCATGTTTGAAATTAGTATGCTTCAGTTTCATGGAAAAGCACAAGTGTATTACCATAACAGAAATACTCTAATGTGTCTTGTTGGCTCGTCATGGTGCACATTTTTATCCTGTCGCTGGACCAATTGTAGTTCAAGCACATCTCCTCAAATTCTCTGAGCATGTCACAGAATCTGACTTTTCCTGATGATCATAGATGCTCTTTGAGGTCTTTTTCAACCCAGGCCATTCTATGACACTGCCCTGTGAAAAGGACACAATGGGGCAAATTGTGCATTTGGGATTTTGAGATGTCAGAATGACAAAATCATCCATTGCGCTAAAGCCCACAGCCACTGTTGCCACTACAGACATTTCCTGAGTACTAGCACCTGCTCTTTGTCCTGGCATCTGGGAAGGGAAAACAGGCTGCATCTGATGAGACACATTCTGTTCCACACCATCTTTTTATGATAACTGTACATGACCATCTTTAATGCTTTCCTCTCTCCTTATATAATAAGGGACTTAAACTTTTCAGTGGAATGCTGTGATTAGGAAGACATTTCATAATCTCTTTGTAGTTCCCATGTGGGAAATGTGTTTGATCATTTAATCTCATCCCACCTCAGCCAGCAGGAATCCTCAGCTTGGAATATTGTTATAGTAATCCATAGCTGCTAAAGGCATGTAAATTTCTAATCAAGTTTGTCATATTTACATGACTTTTCCAGTGCCATTCATGCATCTCCTTATGTACTGAGAAAGTACTAAATTTTCACATACAAAATTTTTTGTTCTAAACCTGGGGAAATGTTGAGGCATCCATGGTAGATAGTTAAAATAATTAGGCTTATGATATGAAGAACAGCTATAGCTGAATGATACAGTCATTTCAGTAAAGCTAGCTGTGAGTTTCTATGAACATTTCTACTTTTTCCCTTCAATCTTTGTAGATAAAATCAACTGCTGCAGGGAAAACCATCCAAGCAATAGATCCAACAGTAATTCCCATGAACCTGGGTGTGATGACAGTTTTTATATCTTTACATCTAGTCCTCTTAATTTCTTTGAGCCTGCAGTCTATCCTCCTTAATGTTATTTCAGTCATCTTCAGTGCCAAGGCTTTGTTAAAAAAAAAAAAAAAAAAAATTAGCAAAAACATGAACTTTATATATTAAAGTTCACATTGAAAGTCATTTCTCCTATTTATTTTCATGGAAACAACAACAGATACAAAGACAACACAATTTGAAAGAGCAAATTCTCAACTACCATTCACTTATTTTCAGCATAGCACCACTATTAGGTATGCATTTTCACCAGCAGTGAATAAGATTTTACATGTCATGGTCATATACACCTGCACGGCCATCTGTAATTTGGCTTGTCTTTCATGTTGCCATCACCACTGATGAAATGCACAACCCGTCACCTCACTGTGCTCTCATCCACTGTCTGGTTTCCATAAACTTTCAGTAAGTATTGAATGTCACTGGGTGCCATTTTTCCTTCATGGACGAATTCAGTGTCTCACCTTTGCTTCATGTGCTCTTCCATGTCAGATGCCATTTTGTCAGACTGCTCCTCTGATGCCATCTGTTACAGAGCAACAAAATGTAATAGGATACTGGGGGAAAAGTTCAACCTCTACTGCCATACCGCCATCCATCTCTGATGTTACGGGCCAACATAATAGCATGACAATCCCTGCAGAACTTGTAAAACGTGCAATATCGTTAATATATAAGTAACAAAATAAGGGAGAGAGGACCAGGAAAGGGAAGGGGAATGGGAAGGGATAGCAGTCATAGCAGTTCAATAATATACCCTGTTTTTGGGATTGTCTTTCCAAAGAATTCTATATGTATATTACTATACTTAATTACTATAATTTTAGGGCTCTTGGATGTACTGTATTGTTTTCTGATTCTAAGTTTGCAATAAAGTCTGTCAGCATTTCAGGAACTGTGTAAGCTAAAGAAAGACAGCACTACCTGAAGTGTAAATAATCTCTTCTGTCCTCCTTGTCTTTAAAGGTACATTAATTTTCTATCTTCTTTGTAAACAGTCAGTCAGAGACAGAATGATTTAAGAAATAATGAGACAGGACTTTCAAAAGCATACAGGGGTTTAAAAAGCATAACGTAAAATGTATGCATGAATTTTATATTGTTTCTCATTACCTTACTGTGTGTGGATAGATTGGTAGATTGACAAACAAGCAGATAAGTGCAGAGATGTGTCTGTGTGTTTGTATACATATGTACCAAGGTCTGGAACGTGTTTTTTGTGAGAAATTTAAAATTGCTGCATTTTTCATGCACAGGAAAAGTCCAACAGCACACAAGAAAAATCTGAAAACGTGAGATAATAGGGAACTCCACAAAATGTGGGATGTTCATTCATACCTATGATCAAAGCCCATCAAGACAAAATATGTGGCAGTTCATTCTGCATCATCATGCAAAATCAGTACCTGAACAACATGCTTACAGTGATTTCTTACAGTAACTTAAGTCTCAGGACCTGCTAAGACCCTGTTCTTCAATGCAGTGCCTCCCAAAACCATCAGAAGGATACTATGATACCAATATTTTAAGAAGTCTTTTTTTTTTTTTTTAATCTAGCAGTATTTCTCCTTCCCACATACATTCCCTTCTTGTTTGTGAATACCAGGAAGTCATTCCATGCCTGAAACCAAGAGACTTCCACTACAGTTCCAGAAATCATATCTGAACAGTTTTCTTTCAAAGATGTTGCATAAAATTTCACAAATGTGCAGATCTGTATTTAGATCCCAAATGTGCAGAATAACAACACAGTCTATCTCATGAGAGCTTAAAAAATATGTAAGTAAATAAAAATAAAAAATAATTAAATTTTTAAATGAGGAAAATAATAATAACAAAGAAAAACTTGTCTTAAAAAATGAGTCTGTAAATACATATTTACAGCTTATTGGTTAGCACTGATGTGTTTGTATTAGTTGCATAATGGTGGTCAGCCTAGTCAGGGAATTCTGAGGATAACTGAGAATTTTAGGGTGGCTGTTACAAAGACTGTTTTGCTCTGATGCTGTGTATTCCTTGTAGCCATTTTGAGTTGCAGTTCCCAGAATATGAGACATACAGGCTAACACTTTTATAGCAGCACATTTGTTCCACTGCCACAGAATCACATAACAAATGTGTAACAGGGAAGAAAAATATCCTGTGCAAAATTTGGGGCACACTGTAGAAGTCCAGTGTCAGTTACATTAACTGGGTGGTTCATCTGAACTCATATTGGATATAGAGCATGTTGTTATACTGAGTATTTGAATTGTCATGTGAAGTCTTAAAATATAGATGAATGTTAATTAGTACAAGAAAACAACTGAGAGAAACTACACTTTCAATTAATTAGGCAGAATATGTATGTTGTGATGAATGCTTCATGCACAACTTACTCATCAGTGACAACTTTATTGGGGTATAACTTGTCAGGAGACTGTATTAATAACTTGAATCATATTTGCTGTCAAAAGGCCTTTTCAAGGATGAAGGGTATAAAGATAACTCTTCTTTCTAGTGTTCCTGCTGTGTGTTCACCACTGTAATTAGAAACAGATTTTTACTGAAGAGCACTGGAGGAGTGCAATTAAATATTTTTCCTTTATTTTCTGTTGGAATACAGGCAAACACAAAACCAATTATCTTTCAGATCCTTGCTCTTGCACTGCAGTGGAAATTTTCAATGTGTTTGACAACTTCTAAAAGCAGTGAATAGTTTTTCTACACAGCATTGTGAGAAAAAAAGAAAAAAAAGGATGGCTTTTAACCAAAAATAAGAATAATTTTATATATATATATGCACCTATATATATATAAAGCCAACTGTCTTCATTTCGTTAAAAAAATTGTTACCTTGAACTGAAATATCTGGGAAAATATTAGGAACTGCAGAAAAAAAAAAAAAGAGAGAAGTAAAAAGAAAGACAAGAAAAAGTACTCAGTATTGAATTACAGTTTTGTACATCTTCAGCTTCACCACAAAGATATAAAATAGCATCAGTCTTTAAAGTGCTGGCAAGTCATTTCTGAGAACAGCTTCTGCAGAGATGCAGCTGCTGGCACACATGCAAAAGAGGTATCCAGAGGGTGAAAAAAGTAACTTGAGAGACAAGTCACTGCACTGAAAGCTGTTTGCAGAGCGCAGCACAATTTCACCTCTCCTATGAAACTCAGAAACAAGCCCCTAGCCACATATCTATATTTTCCCTTAGGAATAGAAGAATTGCTGTCAAATCAGAAAACATGTCCTTTGAACTCCAATATCCAGATATTCCACAGGGGGTATAAAATCCAGGATATGTCAGTCCTGCTCATTCTCAGAGCCTTAATTTAATCTGTGGTAGACATCTGAAGTCCATAAATGTGTCCTTAAATAGCTTCTTAAATATATATCATTATGTTCAAGGAACTACTTATTACATATCTGCCTAGTTGAGGATATGTCACTTCCCATCTGTGACTGTGAAACATAAAATTCATTTCTATCCTTATAATGTATCCCAGTTTTTCATTCATTTTATTCAAATATTTTCCCCTTTTTCTGCAATGTTCCACAGGAATGGAAGTTGCAAATCCCTCATCTGCTTCTTTGTATATATTTTTTCAATTATATCCTTTCAAGGATAGAAAACGAAGAATTCTCACTGCCAGTGTAACTGTTTGGACAGTATGTCCCTACTTTCCATTTTTCTATCTGTCCGCAATGTGACATGTGAAGAATGTTACAAATTCTAGAGATTCTAAGTCATACATCCAAAGTCATTCCATATTTTTACCAGCAAGACACTGCTAGGCAATTTGAAATGAAGGAGAGTAGAGGCTTCTTCCTGCTTAAAGACCAGTGCATGCTGCACAGTTGCCTAGTGCAGCCAGTAACCCCTGCAGATGGTTAAACAGGACACTTCATGCTGCTCCTTTGAAGATACAATGAACAGAAGATGCAGTGCACCTTAGAAAAGTGTACAAAAGATTTAGAGAAATTGCACAGTCTATTACAAAGGATGGGTATAATGGTAAGATCTGTCACTCAGAATTGATGAGTTGTCATTTTACAGTCTTGAGCATTAACTTACAGATTAGCTGGCTCATCGCTAAGCACAGCTCCAATAAAAAGAGTTACACTGTAAAGAAGTATGTCAATACAGCAGTAGATTTAAGAGGCAGGACAAAGATACAAATATGTATGTATATAAGTACAAAAGTATATGTAACTTGATTTAATAGAACTTATATTGCACGATGAGATTACAATTTAATTGTCCTAGCTTACTAAAATTCTGGGTTTTTGTGAAAAATAATAATTTGATTACAAATGCTCAGAAATACTTCATGTACAGACTGCTTGGAGAAAACATAGTAGAAGAGATCCCAGGTCTCTTTCCTGTTGAATATGGCTTTTTGTAGATTCAAAGTAAACAAGATCATGCTAATACAGGATATAAATGGAATCCTCATCTGTCAGAGTATTAAAAAGAATCAGTGTGTATGGAAATACAACAACCTAGCCCATAACAGAGGCTGGAATGAGGTGATATTTGTGGTCCCTTCCAACCCAAGCCATTTTATAACTCTATGATGGAAATGTTATGTAGTGGGAATGTAGAACATCATATGTGTTAAACTGACGTATTTAAAGTAATACACTGAAAAAAAAAAAAAAATGCAAGTTGTCAACATTTAAAATATGTCTGACCCATCCAGGGATGTCTTCATACAGTAGTCTGAAGATATTCACCACACTGTCACCAGAACAAAAAAGTTGTACAGGAACAGTTCTAAAAATATCAGCAAAACTCCCTCCTCCCCATACATCTCACTTTCTGGAAATCATTAGGCAAAGCATTAAAAACATGTTAACAAAGGTGCAGGGCCCTTTTGGTGCAGGAAAGAGTTGAAGTTCATTCAGAAAAAGCCTTACACTCACCCCCAGACCTCTCAAACAGAAGCCGGCTTCAGAGTCATGGGAACTATTTCCCATCCAAGCCCATAAAGGAAAAAGTGGTGACCAATGGATGCTCCCATGCCACAGCCAGCTTTGAATCAAACAGGACCACTATAGAAAGAGACACCTTTAAATAACAATCAAGGAGCTGTTATAAAACGCAGCATTCACAGGAAGGCATTAATCTGCACTTTATGCCAAGATAGAACAATGTACTTCTTGAGAGCTACTTTAAAAGGAACAGAGAAAGCATTGGGTACACAGAAACATGTGCTGCATCCACCCCTCTTTACTCTCCCCTTTTACAAAGCAATAAAGAAGTGTAGTGGTTTATTTGGGAGGATAGGATAAAGGACAATTAGCTCTGAAAGTCTGAGCCAAGATGTGACAGCATAAGGGGCACGCCACAAAAAACTGCATAAAATGCCAAGCATCATCAAGAAATGAACCAGGGAATGAAAAGTTTGCTCTGGGTAGGAGTCACACTACCATGAATAAGAATCTGCAGACAGGCTAATGTCCTCAGATAATGCAAGTTGCCATGTCTCACATATGCATTTTAACACTAAACTTACAATACTCATACTGTATGTCTGCAAAAGGTAAACATCCCATTAGGGTTTAATGAAACCAGCTTTTTGGACCTTAACAAGCAGCCATTCACAAATTACAGACATCAAAGGACAACCTTCCCTAATATGATACTGAGCTGAAAAGCAGAATGGCACTTAGAGAGATAGAAGATGTACCCCATACACATATGATTTTAAATCCAGGTATTATTGTAGCCAAAACTGAAGGTAAGAGTTGCTATTCATGCTGTGGACTACAGAAAACATTTCACTTAAAATAAAAAGTGAGATCAGCATAGCACTTGAAGAGCAAATTAAAACCTGCTTTAAAAATATCATGGAAACTTGAAAAAAGCTTTACCAATGTACAGTGTATAGGGTTGCTGTCTTCTCAGGCTTGGGAGATGTCATTGGTTTTAGTGTAATGGCACTAACCTCACTCCACACAGTCCCGCAATTAAAATAGGAAATTTACCATCAAACCTCCTTCACTACTGCTATTAATGCAATGGGTTCTTATCTTTAATATTGTGAATGTATAACACCAGCCAATTCAGTGCAGTTAGGGTACATGGTCATACTTCAAACCACTATTTGCATAATAGTAGCCAGAAGATGGATGTTTATAAAATCCACGCCCTTTATGGGCTACCAAAACACCACTGCTAATGGCACATAGACATGTAAAAGAATGCAATGCTATGCCTAGCTCATCCACAAAACTACACAGTTACAAGTAACCACAGTGGTCTCATCAGGACAGAGTAGAGGGGGAGGATCACCTCCCTTATCTGCTGGCAACACTCTTATTAATGTACTTCAGCATACTTTTGGCCTTCTTTACTGCAAGGGCACACTGATGGCTCATAGTCAACATGTTTAAACCAGGACATCTTCTCTGCAAAGCTCCTCTCCAACAGCTCAACCTTTAACCTGTACTGATGCATGTGGTTATTTCTCCCCAGGTATAGGACTCTACTCATTCTTGTTGAACATCTTAAAATTCCTCCCTGACGAACTCTCCAGTCTGACCAGGTCTAGTTGAATGATAGCACAGCCTTTTGGTGTGTCAGTCACTCCTCCCGCCTTTGTATCATCAGCAAACTTGCTGAGGGTGCATCCTGTCCCCTTATCCAGTTTGCAGATAAAGATGTTGAATAATACTGGACCTAGTACTGACTGAGAAAAACCACTAGCTACAGGTGTCCCACTAAACTCTCACTGCTGATCACAACCCTCAAGGCTGTGCTATTTAGCCAGTTCCACTTCACTGCCCACACATCTATCACATATCTAATAGGCTTACTCCAGTGGATGTTATGGGACACAGTGTCAAATGCCTTGCTGAAGCCAAGGTGCACAACATCTACTGCTCTACCCTCATCTGATCCTCCAGTCATGGCATCATAAAAGACCATCAGGTTGGTCAAGCATGATTTCCCCTTTGTGAATCTGTGTTGACTATTCCTGGTAACCTTCTTCCACTTACTTGGAGATGACATCCAGAATAAGCTGCTCCATCACTTTCCCAGGAACAGTGGTGAGGCTGACTGGCCTGGAGTTTCCCAGATCCCCCTTCTTGCCTTTTATGAAGACTGGAATGATATTGGCTTGCCTCCAGTCCTCAAGCATCTCTCCGGTCCTCCATGACCGGAGGTGATAGAGAGTGGTTTGGCAATCACTTCTGACAGCTCCTTCAGCACTTATGGGTGTCTCCCATCAGGGTCTATGGACCTGGTCTAGTGGTTGGCAACCCTACCCACAGCAAGGGAGTTGAAACTAGATGATCTTTAAGGTCCTTTTCAAACCAGATCATTCTATGATTCCATGATTCTATGATTCTGTGATTTGTGTGTTTGCCTAGACATCTCTGATCATATCCTCCTTGACCAAGGGGTTGTCTTCCTTTCCCCAAACTCTCTCTTACCACACGGGTCTGGGATTCCCAAGGGGCAGTCTTAGCAGAATAGATGAAAGCAAAGAAGCCGTTCAATCATTGTCCTCCATAAGCAGGGCATCCATCTCATTTACCAGCGGGACCACATTTTCTATAGATGTCATTTTGATACTGACATACTTAATAAGCCTTTCTTGTTGTTCTTGACCTCTCTCACTTGATTTAATTCCTAGGCCTTAGCAACAATCCTGTATTCCTCCCAGCTGGCTAGACCTTTTTCCCTATTCTATAGAATTTTTTCTTCCATTTGAGTTTTTTCATGAGCTTCTTGGTCACTTGGTCTCCTACCACCTATGCCTGATTTCTTACTTTTAGGGATGTACCAATTTTGAGGTTGGAAGAAATGGTGCTTGAATCTAAACCAAATCTCTTGGGCCCCCTTACCTCCCAGTGCTCTAACCAATGGAATACCTTTAAATATGTCCTCATAGAGGTGAAAGTTGGCTGTTGTGAAGTCCAGGATTCCAATCCTACTTATTGCTTTGTTTCTTCCCAGTAAGATCCTGAACTCTGTTATGGTCACTGCATCAAAGGCTGCCTCCAGCTTTCACATGTTTTACATTTCCTCAAACTATTTCTGGATTTGAAATGCATAATTCCAGATCATTACACAATATTTTATTTTCTACTTACTATGCGAGAGCCACTAGATCAGTTGACTTTTTCTCACTTTCCATACAGTCGTGTTGTGTATTTACTCACATTACTTAATATACCTATGTGCAAGTTCATTCATTGGGAAGCATTGGCAGCTGAAGGACAACCTGTGGTTTCCTTATGATTATCCTGAGTACTAGTAAGCTATTAAAATCTATTAAAAAGCATTTATATCTATGAAAAAAATGATTTTTGCCTTTTCTAAAACTAGGTTAAAAATTAAAAGTCAACTTTTGCAATTTAGTCTTATTCCAATTCACTCCTATTATTCTACAGATTATAGCCGTACCTCTACCTTATAAATCACAGTCTGTCTCCTTTTTTTCTTGCTGAGGAGCACCAAAATGCACTATATGTCACCATTAATTACACCAGATCTGTAACTGATGGAGCTTTTGGTATTTCAAAAATTTGTTTCCCAGACCTTCATAGATCTAGTTATGTACTTTCAATTGATAGAATGTAATACACCAAAGCTCTTTTTCTTCTTTCTGATGTACTGCATACTAAGTTACAGTTATCTATAAATTCTGCAGCATTAATCATGTCTTCATTCCACTGACAAATATTTGTATGTTATAAAGAGTATGTTATAAAATGGACTCCCAGTAGTAAGCTCTTTCTTTAGCTATTGCATTCTACTGATAGCACTATCGTAACTCTTAATGAAACGTACGTAAGAAAGGGTGTTATTTTTTCATGACCTCCACACAGGATCTAAAGAAGTGGCTGGAAAAGTATACAAATGAATTTTACGTAAAGTGCAATTTTTTAAAAAATATTCTTCTAATGTGCAAATTAAATGTAAAGGAAGCATCAGATTACAAGTGAGATAGAAATGTTATAGCTTAAGGAATATTTTAGCTTAAGGAAAAATTCAATTATACTCATCAGAATATAATTTTATACAGATAGAGCCTAACTACATATTCCAGTAACTACTTTAGATGTTATAATTGGTGGGACAAAAAATAGATACTGGCATTTTATATCACCATATATATATCACCATATACACTGCACTACAGCCAGTTTCTTAAGTTTCTAAAATAAAGAACGTAGAAAATTAAATTGTTACTAAATAGCACTGTGAACGGTCTTGATATTAATCAACAAAGAAATCTTTCCATATTTAAGTTACAGAACAGTTTTTCTAATATAATTTGATAGATTTTTGTTTGAATTATATTTTCCATGCTACTAAAAGAAAACCCAGACTTCTACAGATTAATCTATATATTTTATATTGAGACTAAATTGAATTTTCATTCTTCAAACACTGAAAAAATATAGAACATAAAGAGCACCTGTTTAATAGTTACTGGCATTTCTAAGTTTAACAACACTAACAGAAACAAGGGTCATATTAGCAGCTCCAAGTATAACACTAGTATTGATGCATATCATCTTTTAAGAATCTTAATTTGTGCATTCAAATTACTTGTTTTTTTGCTTTCATCATTAGCTTTATTTCAAATCAAAAAGGATGTACTTTATAGAGAAATAAAGATTGCAATTGATTTTGCTTTTTGTTAGTTTTTCTACAACAGGAAGTTTGATACATTACAGTAATACTGCAGGTATTTTGGTTATGTTAAATGTTTGCCCAGATCCAGCGTAAATGAAAGTCACCATTAATTCAGAGTGAAATGGCTTAGAGAATGTAGAAGAGATCCCTTAGGTCTTTCTATTCTGTTGGTTAATCAAAACTCAGCTAATATAGTAAATCAAAAGACTTACTTCAACAGATCTCTTATCTCACTATTTTTATCTCGTTATCTTTAATGATGTTTTAAATGTTATTAATATCAGAAATACACATGGGTACAGTGCATTATCATTCCATCTAGTAGCCCTAATTATGGACTGTTTGATGTTATACAAAGACAGAAAATAAATGATTCTTCCCTTCAATCAGCTTAAAATGGATGTTTAAAGCAAGAGAAAATGAAAGGCTGAATTTCTGAAACTGTCAGAGCATACTAACAAACTGTTTTCAAGGGGGATTTTTTTTAGACACTGCATAAAACTGGGAGTTTCAGAGAGGAGTTAAAGAGGGTTATATAAGGGTTATACAAGTCAATTTAGATAAAAAAATGTGAATATTTATAAATAGTGATGAAATCTGAGTCAGCTAGAAGCAGGTCAGTTTTCTAGTTCTGAGTGAAAGATGAGAGCCATGGCAATGACCTCAACTTGAAAATGGGTAAATTGGTCCTCGATGGGTAACAAAGTAAGAAGACACATGGCAATACAGGAAAAGTCCAACACTTCAAATCAGTGGAAGCAGTGAGAGTAAAGAAGCACATAACCAAGGCACTGGCTATAAATTCTGCATGGAAACTGAGGTTTGTGATGGAAAATGCAAGATGCTACGTGAGGGATGAAGAGAATGAAACACAAGAGTGTACACTATGTGTCTGTGTGAAATAAGGATGGACTGAGATACCATCTAAGAAGGTGAAGAAAATCTGGAGGAAGCCTTGCTCTAAAAGGGGAAAAAAGTGAGTGGAAAGGTAAATCTGAATCACACAAATAGAACAATAGAAGCCCAATATGTAAAACAAGATAAAGCCCAACACGTGTAAAGAAAGATTTAAAATGTTTTCATTTCTGGAAGTAATCAAATACACTTAGCATTTATGTGCTAAGTTAATAGCCAAAACAACCTTCCAAATATTTAACAAGCTGGACATTGTGGGAGCAAAGTTAAGCACAGTGCACATGAATAGATAATGGATTAACTTTTTTTTTTTTTTTTTTTTTTTTTTTTTGGTAGTAATTAATCAGTATTTCCATACTTTTCATGTATTTTGTTTGGCTTGCAAATGTAAACATATAAAATCTAATGGATCCTGAACAGCTGTAAGGGTGTAGATCTGTAGACTAAAGTCAGAAAACATGTTCCAGAATGTGTCAATAATTGAAAATGAATCTTCATATAAATATTTTAGGGGAAGTTAGGGAGATACTAATTTTTCAGAAAACAGCAAATACTACTGGTTTTTATACATCACAGTGCTCAAATAGCCGGCCTTATTTTAATGTAATTTGTGAACAAAGTAGTAGGAGCTGTAGACACAACTTCAAATTATTACCAGGTTTATGTTAGGTAATTCTGCATCAAATGTGCTGGTGTGTATTTCAGAAGATTCTAAAATCTTAACTAATCAAGTTCAAAAAGCAAACTAATGGAGCAAATACTTAAGACATGAAAAAAAAAATCGTTCTAAACAGGTGTTATTATGTTAAAAAAAAAAAAAGTGACTTTAAGCTAAGCACGCAGAGAGCTATTTTCACTCATTAACTTTCAGATTATACACAGTCACTTGGAAATAAAGATATATTTAACATGCATTTCCACAAACAGAATCAAGTCTCTGAGCACTAAAGTTATATGGCTTTCTAAACAGCAGGAAACCTAATATAAGCAAAACTAATGAAAATGCAGACAGCAAGAGACTCCAGTTTATCTCCTTCTAGATGTGTGAAAGAGTGGGTTTAGATAAATGACAGCCAAATCTATTGAACAGGCTGTATCACTTTTAGGTATTATGAAAACACTTTCTTAAAATGTTGAAAGCAGAACTAGATACAAAAGGATAAAGTAAAACAGCTGTCAGGTGCCATCCCACAGAAACTACTGTATGAAATTAAAGAGAACAATCTAAATCAATAAACCACTAATTTTGACATTATAAGGCACGTAGGTACCAATTTCAGGTAGGTATTGCATTTAGTCATTGCAAACCATATCAGCCTCAATTTATCACTTAACAGCAACAGAGGAAAATTACAAGCCACACACATAATTTACATAGTTTTGGGTTTTGACAGCTAAATAGCACTTCAAACAGTATCTTCCAAGCCAGTGCATAATAGGAATGATTGTTATTGTTCTCACCAGCCAGAATGAATTTTTTAACAATGAAGAGATGAGTAGTTATTAACATGACTTTATAGTAAGAATTTCTTTTTACGTACAAAATGTTGTACATTGAGCAGCAGACATTTATGCTAAAAAATTAAAACCAATATCTTTCTTCAAATAAACCTCTTGGAGCTACAGGACCATCACAAGCTTGTTATTTTTTCATATTTGCCGTCAAACAGATTTGATAGCAAAACTTTCAAGTTGCATTGAGATACCATAAAAGTGACTACAAGGCTTTTGTTTATTTTCTTAATCACCCTGCAAAATTACAAAAAAAAAAAAAAAATTCTTGCTAACATTATTCATTCACAGTATGCCACAGTCAAGCTGGGCTTTTCTTGGAGTTATCCAGATTTCCCTCCAACCAAAAAAAAAATCAAATTGAAACAAGTGATTTTAGACCAACTGAAATCCGTAAAATCCCACCAGTAGCTAGAAAATGTGTGAACTTTTAGATCACCAGCATAACAAATCTTAAAAAAAAAAAAAAAAAAAAAAGAAGTTTAGTGTATATGACACAGATTATGTTAACTTGATTCCTTCTGGAACTAAAAAGACCTTTATGGTAAGGGTGATGGAGCACTGGCACAGGTTGCCCAGAGAGGTTGTGGAGTATTTCTATGGAAATATCCAAGACCCATCTGGACGCCTACCCACACAACCTACAGTAGGGAACCTGCTTTAGCAAGGCAGTTGGACTCACTGATCTCTTGAAGTCCCTTCCAATCCCTGCAATTCTGTGATTTTGTGATATGCAAATCTGAACATCTGCTCTCTACAGGATGTACACAGATCATCCTCCTGTAATTTGCCTGGAGATGACTTTGTTGCAACACCTCACCAGAAGTTTACCTTTTCTTCTGGTCGTTAGTTTCAGGTAAATGATACGGAGAATGGCTTCAATATAGCTTGGTAACATCCTCTTACTCTGGGCATCCAGCTGCATAAGCCAGTAGAGGAAGTGCAAACCCTGATACCTCTCTTTTAGGGTATCATGAGGATCTGGACATCTGGACTCATAAACCTGTGAGAAGCAAATTAATATCTTTACTTGGCACAAGGAAATTAGAAGGAAAGCTTATTCTGAAGCTGCAGTATGAAAATGTTGAATGCCAACCAAATAGTGCAGAGATCTCCATCTTGATGGAGAGATTCGACATTGCTTTACCAGTAATCATTTGGTAGCTTTGTCTCCAGATGCCTACAATCTCTAATGTCATGTATATTATTCTTTATTTAGGTTGAGCCCTAGTCAGAAGCTGTCTGAAATTGTAGTTTAGGACAGAACTAGAAATATGAAATGAGGATGGGTAGGCAGGCAGATGGATAGATAGACAGATACATGAATGGACAGATAGATAAATAGATAGAAGACCAGTAGGAGAAAACAAGAGTTTATAGTAATAACTACAGGTAAAAATTAACACTTATTGCTAGCTTTACAAAATTCAGTATGTGCCCTATCGACTGTGTAGTCACACATCAGGTAAAGGAAGACATGTCAAAAAGGCCAGGTTAAATGAAATACTGAAAGGTACAGAGCTTCATAACGGTTAGAAGAGTCACATAGTCCATTAAAAAAAAAAAAAAAAAAAAAAAAAATAATTAAAATTAAGTAATGTCAAATTAAAAGCATCAGTTAAGATTTAGTAAAGCCCAGAACAGTTTGTAAGATACCATACACGTTTTTCCTGTCTTCAGCGAAGAATATACTATTATGGAACATAATAGTACAAAAAGTACATTAAAAACTGCCAGTTTCCACTCCTCAGCCTTTGAAAAAAAATATTTGCAGCACCTGGTATGTTTCACAGACAGCATCAGAATCAATTTCCCTAAGGTAATATATTTTGTGAATCCTTAGGCTTCCCTAAACAAACACAAAAAATTCTGTTTCTTTTCCCTTGTTCTCATTTCCAGATAATACATTTTAATCCACTCACACTTTTTCTTCTCTAATGCCTTGCCCTCACTGGAGCCGCTCTTAATTTTCAGTCAAGAAAAAAGATGAAAATTAGGCCCATTACATACACATTCTCACTGGCAGCTGTGATTCCAGGTGAGACTCAAGGCAAAACAGTGTTACAGAAAAGAAACTCAGCAGAGCATTCAGCAGCCTCGAAGGTTTGCCCGAATAACTCTAAATCACTAGTGCCCTCTGCTGCTCTTAAGCCAGCCCATGGGTGTCCAACCTTTGGGTTTGCCTGGGCTGCAATGAGCAAACTGGAAGTGTCTCGGGTCTCACATGTATAAGTTGCTCCAAAAGTAATGCCTCGTACTTATTTCCATGGAAACTACAGCCAATACAAAGAGTTCAATAATATAATAGAAAAAGCAGAGTAAAATAAGAATTTGATACAGCAAACAGTCAGCTACAAAACACTATTTAGGCACCACCATTAGCTATGCATTTTCACCAGAGATGAACAAGAACATCACCCACCACCTCACTGTGCTCCCATCTACTCTTTGGTTTCTATAAACATCCAGCAAGCATCAATTGAACGTCAATGCATGCCACCTTTTCTTCACGGAGGAATTCAGTGACACACTGTTGCTTCAGATGCTCTTCCATGTCAGACACCATTTTGTCAGACTGCACCTCTGCTGTCATCTCTTGCACAGCAACAACATGTAATAGAATATGGGAGCAAGTTCAACGTTTGCCATACCACCAACATCCGCCTCTGATGTCATGGGCCAACATAATAGGAAGCATTACTTTCAGAGCAGTCCTCATGAAATATACAATATCATTAATATGGAAATAACAAAATGTTTTAAATTCTAATGTTTCCCTTAAAGCATTAAAAAAAGAGAGAGAGAGAGAAATAAAAACACAGAACTAGTGGGATATTTGACCTCATTTTTCATTTTTCTGAAACTACCATATCAGTCAGGTTTGGTGGAAATGACTGTAGTTCTCAGTGAGTTTTCAAGACGTTCATCAGAGATTTAGATGAAATTTTACTCATCCTGTATTTCATTTTTGGCAGTTGTTCACAAATGTATGTATTGCCAAAAAAAGCAATGACATGAATAGGGTGTAGTTGTGAAGCAAAGGAGATTTTCTCCTGTAAGAGAGATCTTACAAAAGTCCATTGAACAGATTTTTGAATTGAACATCTAATTGCAACTCTATACGCCCCTTTTGAGGATTTGCAGGTAATGTATTTATATCAACTGAAATTTACCAAAACAGAAACAGCTACGCAGTCTTTGCTGTTCAAAGCGCTGTGTTCAGCCAGTGTATCAAGATGCACACAGTGATGTGCCATCACTTGAGTCAGCACTGCACAGCCCTGCTCTCCCTGTGTCCCACTTTCAGTTGACACAGCACACTGACTGGTTGCTGCTGAGCAATGTGTGCATGCGCAGGGCCATTCTGCAATGAAGAGCTGCTGCCTTTATAGCATGGGACAGGGAGCGGGCTGTACTGCAAGTCCTGCTGGGCCGCATGCAGCCTGCGGGCCATAGGTAAACATGCCTGGGCTAGCCTTTAGTTTTGCTGTTTGATTTTTCCTTCCATGCAGCTCACTACACCTTTGACAGTCCTGCAAGTCTCCCTTAATTACTGCATGCCTATGGGATGTTTTATGGCTACTACCCTACACAGAATTTCCTTCTTACAAGATGTGACAGCCTAACTTATACCAGCATCAAACATGAGTGTGCTGATGAAATGGAGCATGGTAGTGGGCACAAAAATCCACAGTTATCACTGCCTTGCAACACCGCTCAGATGGGAATACTCCCACCAAACAAAAGCAAAGACTGTGAGGGAATTCTAGTGTCCTCCCCTAAGGTTAATGGATAGAAACGAAGGATTTTTCCTGGTTTTACCTAAGAGCCTTGTTTTGCAGGCAATATCCTGTATAGCAAAATAGACAAACTATAATAAAATGAAAAATGAAGGCTAAAGAAACACGAACAGTTACAGTTTCACCAGCTGCGTAGTTTAATACCTGTGTAAGGGGAAAATCAATCAGTTAATGTTTGATCAGTGCTTTCTTGATTAGATATGTGGCTTGTATATACAACCTCTGAGGAGATAGCATTTGTTTTCCTTACCAGTGTAATTCACTAGCCAGAATTTACAGCTGTCAATATAGAGTGCCAAATCTAAACAAACACACATTCTGTGTATTTCAAGGATACAGAATGAAAACCTAAGACAAATGTAAAACATGGGTTTTTTACACAGAACTGCTGTTTAGTTTTTCCTTCACTTAAGTCCCAAAAAAATAACTGAATTCCTAGTAAAAATATTATCTTGCCAGTAGTTTCAAATTTTGGTGCAACTTCCTTTCTTCAGTTGTAGAGTATGCATGTGATAACAAATATGATCCACTACCTACCACAGCCTTCAAAATCATAGGCATGGGGGAATTGTCAACAAAAGTTCAAGGAAAGTGCATATTTTTGTGACTGTAGATAACTGCTGTATGTATGCTCTGAGTCCTTCTGTAAATTCACGTGATAAATAGCAAACAAGTCACAAAATCACAGAATCTCCGAATTGCTGGGATTGGAAAGGACTTCAAGAGATCATCGAGTCCAGCCCCCCTGCTAAAGCAGGTTCCCTACAACAGGTCACACAGGTAGGTATGCAGATGGGTCTTGAGTATCTCCACTGACGAGACTCCACAGCTGTCATGGTTTTATGAATTTTAATGATATTCTACATCATAACATCATGTCCTATTCTGAGATTTAAAGAGTTAATGCTACAGTTCTGTGGATTGCCCATATTTCCAGTCTCTCAGTCTCAGAAGAGAAGAGTGAACTACAACTCCCAGAAGACTTTGTTTTTCCAATTCCATTTTCCATTCAGGGGGAAAGATAAAACTGACTGACATGAGTCTGTTCTCTTTGCTCTCTATGTTCCCTGGCCACCTCCAGCATTAGAATAAGGATTTTGGTTATGGAAACTCTCTCTCACATTTCATTTGATTCATTAGCTTCAATTCCAATCTTATTGTATTATACTGTATCATCTCTTGTAGGGATTGTAAAGGTTGGGGTAGCTTGGGATGCAGCAATCATGAGACAGTGGAGATCCTGTGTGAAAGAAGCAGAGCAATAAGTAGGAGTGCTACCCTGGACTTCAGGAGAGAAAACTTTGACCTCTCCAAAGAACTACGTGGAGGTAATCCCATGGGCTAGAGCACTGGAAGGTAAGGGGGCCCAAGAGAGCTGGTTGGCACTTAAATATCACTTCTTCCAAGCTCAAGATCCCTGCATCCCCAACAGTAAGAAATCACGGAAAGGTGGCAAGAGGCCTGTGTGGATGAGCAAGGAACTCACGGACAAACTAAAAGGAAAGAAGAAGGCCCATGAAATGTGGAAAAAGCCCCTGTTCACCTGGGAAGAATATAGGAAGGCTGTCAGGGTCTGCAGCGATACAATGAGAAAGGCTAAGGTCCTCTTGGAATTAAACCTTGCAAAGGAGATAAAACATAACAAGAAAGGGTTTTTTTTAGTAAGTCAGTGGTAAAAGGAAGTCTAGGGAATATGTGGGTCCCGTATTAAATGAGGTGAATGGCTTGGTAACAAGGGATGCTGGGAAGCTGGGGATTCAGAATGCTCGCTTTGCTTCAGTCTTTAATGCTAAGGCTAGTCCTCAGGAATCCCAGACCCTAAAGGTAAGAAAGAGAGTCTGGGTAAAGGAAGGCTTCCCATTGGTCAAGAACAATCTGGTCGGAGAGTGTCTAGACAAAATCCCACAAATCCGTGATCCACAGTGGGATGCATCCACATGTGCTGAAAAAACTGGCAGAGGTGATTGCTGAAATGCTCTCTACCATCTTTGCAAGAACTTAGGAGATGTGCCTGAAGACTGGAGGACAGCTAATATCATTCCAGTCTTCAAATAAGGCAAGAATGGGGATTTGGGAAACTACAGGCCAGTCAACCTCACCTCAGACCCTGGAAAGGTACAGAACAATTTGTTCTGGATGGCATCTCCAAGCAATTAGAAGAGAAGTTTATTTGGAATAATCAGTTGACATGGATTCACCAAGGGGAAATTACGTTTTACCAACCTAGTAGCCTTCCACCATGTCATCACTGCTGGGCAGATGTGGGGAGAGCAGTAGATGTTTTCTACCTTGACTTCAGTAAGGCATTTGATCATCTCCCACTCCATCTCCCACAACATCCTTGTTATGAAACTTAGAAAGTGTGGGATAAATGAGTGGATGGTGAGGTGGATTGACAGCTGGCTGACTGACAGAGCTCAGAGGGTTGTCATCAGTGGTGCAGGGTCTGGTTGGAAGCCTGTAACTAATGGTGTTCCTCAGAGGTATGTGCTGGATCTGGCCCTGTTCATCATCTTTGTCAATGAACTGGATGATAGGATAGAGTCCACCTTTAGCAAGTTTGCTGATGATACAAATCTGGGAGGAGTGGCTGACACATCAGAAGGCTGTGATACCATTCTGCAAGACCTAGGCAAACTGGAGAGCTGATCAGGGAGGAAGCTGATAGGGTTTTACAAGAATAAGCATCTGGAGAGGAATATCCATATACATCAGTACAGGTTAGGGGATGACCTGCTGGAGATGAGCTCTTTGGAGAAAGATCTGGGGGTTCTGGTGGAGAACAGGTTGGCCATGAGCCAGCAGTATGCCCTTGTGGCCATGAAGTCCAATCGTATCCCAGAGTGCATTAAAAAGCATGACCAGCAGGTTGAGTGAGGAGATCCTCTTCATCAACTCTGCCCTAGTGAGGCCACATTTAGAATACTGTGTCCAGTTCTGGGCTCCGTAGTTCAAAGAAGACAGGGATCTCCTAGAAGATATATAGCAGAGAGACATAGAGATGATTAAGGGCATGGAGTGTCTCCTGTATGAGGAAAGGTTGAGCAACCTCGCGCTGTTCAGCCTGCGGAAAAGGAGACTGTGAGGGCATCTGATAAATGTTTGTTGGTATCAAAAGAGAGGTGAGAGGCAAATGGATGAGGCCAAGCTCTTCTCAGCAGTGTGTAGCAACAGGACAAAGAGTAAAGACCCAAAATTTGACCATAAGAAGTTCCGTACTAACTTGCAGAAGAACTTTTTTACAGTAAGAGTAACAGAGCACTGGAATAAGGTTGCTCAGAGAAGTTGTGAAGTCTCTTTCTACAAAGATATTCAAGACCTATCTGGACACTTACCTGTGCAGCCTGTTGCTGGGTTGCTTTGGCAGGTGGGCTGGGCTGGATTATCTCTCGATGTGCCTTTCAGCCTCCGTGATTCTGTGGTATTTCCCCCTGTTAAAACAGGGCTTATAAATGTCAAGTAAGGAGATACGGTAGCTTTTTTAGTTGGATATCTGATTGCAAGTCTGTACAATCCATTTGAAAATCCTCAGGTTATGTGTTTATGTTGACTGAATATGGAGTGACAAACGTACAAAAAAAAAGGACAATATTAGGCAATCCTGAAACTTGTTCTCAAAATTCCTTTATCAAAATAGAAAGCACAGCTGCATACTTTTTTACTGTTCACAGGACTGTGTTTAGGCAGTGCATCAAATTCATAAAACTATTTGTCATAACTGCAGCTAGTAGTGCCCTGTGCTCAGTGTCCTTGTTTCAGCCTTGATGTGGTTTATAGTGCACTGCTGCTTGCTCACTGCTGAGTGGTGGTTGCACATGTGAGGCCAGGCTGAGCTGCTCTGCGGTGAAGAGCCATAACATCATGATGGCATGAGGCTGGGGGTGGAATACAATGCCAGCTGTGCTGCAAGTGGCCCACAGGCTGTGGATTGGGCATGCCAGACTTGATATCTCCTGCTGCGGGATGGAATGGTCTTGGAGATGTGTGTTTAAAGAGCTGCTGGCTCTAGTCAGTTCCTGTGTTGCTAAGCACATCTTCACAGGGGATAATACTCAATAATTCGTTACATAAAGTTTGCTGTCCTGAAGCTCAGGGTCTTCCTGACTTTGCTCACTGACAGGCCCATATTTCTCAATATCACAAACTCAACCAGGGCATGGTCGCTACAGCCCACACTGCCTCCAGTCTTATCCTCTTTAATGATCTCTGCATTGGTGACTGCCAATTTATTTGTATTGTTTATATATGTAAATATATTCCTTTACATAAAGGAATAAAATAAGTCAAATAAACGATTGATATTCTATTGGGTTAAATATTGCATCAATACATAGGATAATATGGATGAGACCTCAGAGTAGCTTACAAGCCAATTAAGGCTTAGTTGAACAAGCAAGACAATAGCAGAGGGAGCAGAACATAGCGTGTTAATCAGGACTCCAGAGGGCAAACAATTTTTCATACAAAGTCAGCAAATAAATATTTGATGTGCTAAAAATAGGACACAGACCACTGCAGCTCCTAATGTTGTTGTATAAAACAGTATTCTAGCACCTCCCATGAAACAGCATTTTCCTCTCTCACTCACAGAGAAATGCAAGATTAATAATACCAAGGCCCAGGTGGTGACTGAGTGGCCAGTGGGTGAGACTCAACCTGCCCAGCTATAGACATTGCCTCTTCCCATCTTGGAACTGTTGCTGATTTGTTTGTTTTGTTTGTTTTGGGGGGTGGGGGGAGGCGCTAATGCTGCTGCTCACTGACACTACTTGCATGCTCTCAAAGAAAAATGTTGTTTCTGGGAGCTTAATCCTTAAAAAGGGTATCATTCAGTGCTGGAAGAAATTCTGCTTTATTCTTCGGGGATGGGGGGGGAGGAGGAGGGGTGGAAATCAGGTATGTCTTGGACATTTTCAGTTTCTGTCCTTATTTATCAGATGCATTAAAATTTTCAGCACAGACAAGAACTAAGTTCTTTGTGATCAAAAGAGCATCCAGGTCCTTTTTCACCAGTAACACTCCAGTTTTCTCATGCTGATTTCTGAGCTGAGTTGCAGACAGAGAGAAACTCAAAAGTCATTGTTTCAGTACATTTAGAGAAACTAGAGCTATAACAGAATTATATCTTTATGAATAGAGCATTTTGGAAAACAAGTACACAGTTCTAAAGACTGGGGAAAAGGGCCCAGTTCACTTCACCTACAGATTGCTTTCCAGTTTAAAAGGAATTTTGAGGGATATATTAAGACCACTTGGCCTTTAGAAGATCTAACTCTGCACTATCTTGGGACAGATTTTCTTGTAAAGACAGAAGATACAGATACTGAGGTGCAAAGAAGATCAAAAACGGTCCAACACTCAAATAATGGAAATATTTAATCACTCCTCCTTGTCAAGAGGGAGGAAAATAAAATCCTCAGAGGCTGTTAGGACCTCCCATGAAATGCAAGAAAGTTCTGAGGATTTCTAACAGATGAAGAAACATCTTGTTAACTGTAGTATGGAGTTTGAACAGGCAAGGTGTATTATCAACTCTCCAAAAAATGTAAGGCTTTGACTGAGTCTTATCTTTTTATGCAGGTTAATAGCAAGGATTGTACTCCTGTCAGATGACTAAAACTACTCTAAAAATCCGCACTATTTTAAATTATTTTCTCAAAGGTTATTTAATGAAAAATTGGTATAATTCAATAATTAGCTCATTGCTGATCTTTCATTCATATTTGTGAAGGTTTTTATGATAGCCTTCACCCTTTCTCATTGATTTTTTCCAGCATTCTTTTTCCTTGAGTGACTATATTCTCTTTTTCAGTAGCTGCTGAACACACCCCCTTACTTCAGACTCCTTATTAATTACCTCCTGTCCCATTTTTGATTCTTTGTTGAACTGAAATTCCTTCCATACAGTTTCCTATTGCTTACAATCTCTGTCTTAGCCCCTTAATTTGTGAGCTGTAAGCTTTGCTCTATTCCACACTGGTAAATACCTACAGAAAACTTTTTCCAAGGGAGACTCTGACAAAAGCTTAAAAATAACAGCTGAGCAGTGGTGACTCCTGAGGCTATACACAACTGTTGCCAATTATTTTTCCTTCAAAAAGTGTATCCTGCAATTGCTGGCTTACAGTCTAAGTATAGTCAGTCTTCCCTCCCTATAGCTAAAACGACATCTATTAAATACAAATTAGATTGCTACTAATTATGAGCAAGTTTAATTCTATTTTTGCCCAAATGCACGGTAACAACTGACAATTTCTTTACATACAAACATAGTGTGTTTGTGTTACCTGGGGCTAACCTTAGTCAAAATCAAAGTGGATATTTTCCACAAAGGCATTCAAAGACAGTTACAAAATATGCGTTTAAGAAAAATTTTCCATGTTCCCAGAAATATGTAAATTAAAACTTCAATCTTTTCCCTTTCCTCTCAAAATACTAAAGCTGCCTTGCCTTTCTGAAACAAAGAACACTAAAGAAGGGAGGAATTATCACCCTCTACAACTGTATACAGGGAGGTTGTGGTAAGGTGGGAGTTGGCCTCTTCTTCCATGTAGAATGAGAGGGAATGGCCTCAAGTTCCTCCAGGGGAGATTCAAGTTGGCTTGGGAAATAATTCTTGTCTGAGAAAGAGGTCAGGTGCTGCCCAGTGATGTGGTGGAGTCACCATTCCTGGAGCTGTTCAATAAGCGTTTAGGTGTTGTACTGAGGGATATGGTATAGTGGGAAATACTGGTGATAGGTGGATGGTTGGACTGGATGATATTGGATGTCTTTTCCAACCTTGGTGATTCCGTGACTCTACCATTCTAAACTGAATGTGTGTTGGTTAAAAAAAAAAGATGTATTTTTGGTGTTCTAAAGCACTGGCCGTGTTTTATGATAGCAATAATTTTTCCAGATAATTACTCTAACAATTGTCCTATTTGTTAAAGATTTGACCAAGCTGAAGGTGTGAATCAGTTTGCTCAAGATGGTTAGTAACAGGTTATTACAAAAACTTACAACTGCTGCTTCCTTCCTATTTTCCATTGTTAAACATTGATTTCTTTCATAAATTGCACTCTTAATTAAAGATGTCAGGGCTTTATTTTATTACTCCAACTTTACAACCCTTTCTGTTTCGGAAAACTCGTATTATTCAGGAAGAGTTTCTTTAAAGTGGATTCAGAGCTTGCATGTGTTGTTAATCTCAGTTCACTAGTGTGAATATATATTCATAATATCAGAACAGTAAATTGAGATTCATAATACTACATCTTCTTTGTAGGAGTATGTGTTGTCTTCTGCCAGGGAATTAAAGTTTGACAGCCAGGGAGGTATGCAGAATGCAGCAGTGAAAGTGCTGTGATACTGGACAAGCAGTGCTGCACATGAAGGTGTGAGTTATTTTCTCTCTATAGGATTTGGTAGATGCTTAACCACATCAAGATAAGCAAATCTATCAGACACATGGAGGAAATGTTGTAGCATGTTCATTATGTAAAGGTGCTAGGCAATTCATACCTACCTACACCTCCTGGAGGATCACCAGACTGCAAATCACTCCTGCTGTCCCAGTGGTATGGACTGCCACTAACATCTCAGGGTTAGACAAACGTTGAACAGACAGTCATTCTCATGAGAGGAATGAGAATTGTGACTTTTAAACATCTGTCCCCTTCAGAGATATAAATAAATAAATAAATAAGCCAATGTACAATAAAATGATATAACTTTCTTTAAAAATACTGTTGATATAGAGGAATCTCATAAGTATATCTCACTATTTTTTTGAAAGTTGTTCGTATCACAAGGTCAAAATGATTAAAAATAGTACAGTGACTAGAATAAACAGACAGTAAAGAAGCTAAGTGATTTATTTGTATGTGTTTTGACAGAGAGAACAGAGAGGAAATATCTAGGTTAGTGCTTATATTTAAAGGTATTGAAAGTGAAGTGTCGTGAAAAACACAAAGCATTAAACAGCTGGGTAGAAGGACCACAGAAATTGTATTAACTTAAATTACTTAGGCATTAAGCCATATCTCTAAAGGAATTTCTGAGTGTTTGGGCTCAGACTTACGATGCTAGATATTATCTGGATGCACAGTGATTGATAGGAGCCTCCAAGTCTATTCTCTCCTTGTTTCGTCTGCCTAATATGGATGAGACTCTGTTTGTTTGTTTGTTTGTTTGTTTAAGAGGGACAAGCCCTTCACAAACTACAGCAAAGTAGATGCAGTGAGTAAAAATGGGGAAAAAAAATGTTTTCCTGGGTGAAAATTACACACAATGACAAAATTGAACAATTAATGCTCTGTGGAGAAAGCAGCTAGAGAAGTTTTTAGATGAAAGCTGAATACATGTTTCCTCGAGTTCACTTTAATGCTGCAGTTAGTTCATATCAGGCCTATTAGGTTCCTTACAGAGACATACTTTTATTTCACAAGAATGAACTGCAAGTTCACTAGAGAGAAGTGCAATTATGAATCCCCTAGTATAAATCAACTCTTTAGGAGCAATTTCAGCTCCAGTTTCAGCTTCTACTTGCAGAAGAAATTTGCAGCAATGCAGAGCAGAGCACCATCAAGCAGCCAGGACTAGCTGCCACAGCACACTGCTGGCGTGCCTGATTTTTAGCCAAAGCTCCATTCCAGTCTTCATGCATCTTCTCCACCTTATCAAAGCCACAACACTCAAGGGCAAGAGGAGAAAGACCAGCTGGGGGAGGAAATCCAGTTCCACTGCTTTGGTCAAAGGCAGGAGTTGCTCTTGACTGTCTCACCGTCCCATGGGTAGCAGTCCCATAGATGTTTTCTGCAAGCATCTCCAGCTTTCCTCTCCTCTCCCTGGAAGAAAGAGTTCAAATCCGGATGTTTCCCTCCCTCTCCACAACACTAGATGGAGAAGCAGGCAGGTGCAGCGACTACAGGCGAATTTCTAGATCTTGTATTGGCTGAACCAAACTAACTGAAACAAATCAAACAATAACATGATCAGCATTTGTGCAAATCTTCTTTGAAATAAATAGTATAATTTCTTTTTTACCATAATTTATTTGTTTCTTTTTATTACTCATTCATCACAACATTCCAGATATTATTCTTTCAGAGAACTGTACAGATCTTAGTGAAAAATTTACTTGCAGTGAAAAACTTGTGAAAATCATCTAATCTTGGACAATTTGTTAGCAAACAACTAAGTATTTGTAGCAGTGTTTGAGTAGTGTTCCCATGGTAAAATTAAAGGGGTCTTAGGATGCTTCACAACATAGTCATAAATTGAAATGAAATAAACATCTGTACCTCCTGTGATGAGACACTGTAATGCATTTTGATTTGACACAGAAAAAGATATGAAGGAAAGAGTCAGCTGGGGAATGTTCACTTGCTCTGTTCTTGCTGCACATTATGTCTGGCTCACAATAGGAAACATGCTCTGATGTAAAACAATTGAATCTTGATTAACATCAGTGATATTCGGTCCATCAGCTCAGGGCAAAAGGAGCGTAGAAATTTCTCTGAATGTAGTTCACAACTCCTGTCCCAAAGCTGTGTAGCACGTGAGGTTTGAGGCTGCAATATTGTAGTTGATCTCTCTTTCTGAATATGTATTACTTTCTTCAGCAAAAAAAAAAGATGTTTATCAGTCAGCATTCAAGGAAAGATACGTAACAGTGAGATTAGTAGACACTTAACTAAAGACCTTGCAATAATCTGTTCCTTTTACATATCCAAGATATTGATAAAAAGGGTCTTTGCACAGCATATTAACAGGGCCTAATATTAAGTCTGTACTATGCCAAGTGCTCCTTTAGTAGCGTAATATTATGGCCCTGGCCATCCTTTTTGCTATCAGTGGTTTCAGTGTAATAACACCCTTTAATCCTGCCTTAGCTTAGCAATTACCATATCAGCCTTCATCTATTGGTGACATCTGGCTTGGAGAACATTACTCTACATGTATTCATGTCACCACAGTAGTAAACATTCTTGTTGTAAAATGCAAAAATATATTAATCTGTCTAAAACCATATAATAAGCATATATATCTTCACAGGAAAATGATTCTCTGCTGGCATTTAACATCAATATTAAAGGGACAAAAATGAATTAAAAGAGTGTTTATTCTTGTATTAGAAGAAAACTAGCAATAAGCAGTTGCACGTGTTGATGATAATACATCAAAATCTCCTGGAAATTATTCTGATTAATGACTAACAAGCACAGAGCTGGTCCTTCTTATATTGTTCTCCAGTATGCACAACAGGGCAAGCCAGAATGCTAATTTGGAAATAAAGCTGAATCTTCCAACATGCCCCCCACTTACTCGATTAAATCTGTAGGTATAAAGGATGTAAAGCATAACAGACGTAGGTATCCCTGAAGTCATCATTCCCCAGCTAGCAGCCTTGCAAAAACAGAGCTGCCAACCAGTATCCCCCTTTTCAGAAAACGTAATCCTAAAAGTTAGCCTAAGAAAGTTGAAGAGATGCAAGGCTGTACATACCCATCATACTCATCCATAGAGCGCAGTTGTATTTTTCTGACATCTGATGGCCTAATGGATGAAGTTTCTACTTCCAAGAATGAGGAGGGATGTGTGACCCCCAGAGAACTTAGCACTATGTGGGTAATAGCATTGACCACTTGACTTTTGCACTCCAGGCCTTGTTGTGAGCTTTGCTTTAATCCTTCTCACCGCTTCTGCATTTGGATCTTTGATCTTTCCTTTGGGAGCACTGTCTTGTATTTCACCCTTGGTTACAAATTTCTGATGTGCATCTGTCACGCAATGGCTAATTACTTAACCTGCATCGAGGATGTCTATCTATTGTAATAGTACCTTGTATTTAACTCCTGCAATATAGTATTAGTCCTGTATTTCTGCATCTCTTTTTCTGCTTACCTTTCTCTGGGAATATCACCAGTGTCATGCAAACCTATCTTAACACCTGATGAACTACACTGTCCCTATTAATTAGTCTATTATCTAGCTTGTTGTCGGTTTCATTCTCAAGCTTCACCTTAGAAATAACCAGATGCTATATCTTCATAGATTTCATAACACATCTGAATCTTGTAATTCACAAAAGTAGGCTGTTGTTTAAATTCAGTAATACAAACTGAGAAATAACGGGTCACAAAAATCATACGGGGAAGTTTTCCAGAAATCAGGGAGCAATAAGGAGCAGTATTTTTTCTTTCCACTTTGTTTCTGAGAGACTTCAATGTGAAACATAGATCTGAGATTTTGTTGTTGCTGGAGATCTTGCCACGTATCGTGAAAACGGCCTTATTCCTGGGAAGATATCTCTGCCTGAATAGCATAAACTAAATAAATATATAGATAAAAATATACAATAACAAGATATAATTAAAAAATACAATAAATAAATTTGGCTTGTCTTTCATGTAAGCTTTGTCTGCTGTAGGCTCTGTAGACAGCTTTTTCTACAAAGCAAATGAGAAGCAGCCAACAGTAAAGTGAGGGATATAGTGTTACACAGCTAGGACAAGTAATCCATGTAGTGTTGCTTCTAGGAAAAAAAAAGAGAAAAAAAGAAAAATAATGATAAAAAGCAGTACCTGAAAAATCTGTGTTGGAGAGAGATTTCAGAACATTTTAGGAATGGACTCTCATATTGTTGGAAAAGCTTCCTATCAGTATCTTTTCAAACTAGAAAATCAACCAGACATTGCACTGATCTTGCTAAAGCAGGGGATTTTTACACCCTATGCCCTAAAACTTCTCCCACCTCTCAAAACATATTTGCTATATTCTGTTTATACATTTAGTACTAAATGCAGTACTTCATTTTGATAGCCTGGTTTTGTATGGTGTTTGATCTCCCCTTATACATAAGAGCACTATTCTCGTGGTTAATCTTATTATATATTTATTTTCTCATTCTTGTTGACAGTCCAAGCTAATTGTTTCCAGATGTCAGCTACAGGTTTCTTATATTTTTCAGTATCAGAATGATTTCATCACTAGAGCTATTTTCATACATTCTGAACACTGTCATTTATTCTACCAGACAAGACTATGGCTGGAACAAGGTGCTGTTGTGACATTTCTTGACCCAAATTCAAACATCATAGATAATCTAAGATGAAGTATGGATGGTTTGTATGAATCTGGTAAGTTGTGTCACAGATCCATTCATCATATGATATCTTGATTTTTCACTATGCTTTTTTGGATCTCACTGAGATCTTCAGATCAATATTTATCAGATTTTTCTGATATGAAAAATATTAAATGGTAATTTATAGTCTTCATAGATATGCAGTCTTCTACGGATATGCAGGCAAGGCAAAGTATTGTTCAGAGCATTCCATTTATGTAACTGGAGAAGGCAAATTACTCCTAGATCAAGGAGGAAATACCAGCTGTACAGGTGGTGGGTAAGCACTTGGATTGCAGGGAAAAGGAGATCACCAAAGATTTGACAGGGTGTGTATCACTTTCCCCATAGTAACTACATTAATCAGACCACATCAGGTGGAGAACCATGTCAACTACAGCAAAGTTCCTTTATTTCTTGAATGACAGGATTTTTCTGACCAATAGTTTGCTTACATTAATTTAATGTAACTAATATTTTAACTTAAAATTTCTCTGTGGTACAACCTAAAACTGGAGATGCTAAAGTCTGTGAAAGAAAAGACCAATTTTTTGGAGTGACAGACAAGGGAGAGGATAGTGAACCAACTCAAGTGTATGTCCAAAATATTTCTCCTGAAATCACAGCCTATGGAATATTTTTGTTGATAAAAGTTTGTTGAAAAAGTGTTGATACTCCAAGTCACGTAATTATTATTCTTGACCTGCTAGAATTCCAGGAAAAATGGGAAATAAAAAATTTCATCTTTCCAGGTAAAAAGCAAGCTAAGAATGAGATTTGAAACTAGAAGGAAACAGGAATTTGACCAAAGCAAAAGCGAAAACAATTTTGCATCAGAGTAAAGATCACTGGCTGCTAAAAAGCAGGACATTCTCTGAAGAAGAGTATTCTTAGCCTTAAGAGTACTCAGATTCTCAGTATTTCAGTGGTGAAAAAATGAACATCTTTGTGTAATAATATGGTATGTAGCATGAGTGCATTTTTTTAGATAAAATTCATCTTTTACTTTCACTGAGAGAGAAAATTCTGTGCCTTCCTTTTCTAAAGAAATTCATCAAAAGTAAATTAAAGCTAATAGGATATATAGAGATTACCTAAAATGAAGTCAGGCTGTAGAGCCTGAGAAATTCCCTTGTGTATACTATTTCAGTTACAGAGAAAAATGAATTAATAGTCAGATATTTGATTCAAGCACTAAGTATTCAGAGCCATTTCCCATTTGTATTAAATCTTTTTACTACAAGAGAACAACTACAACAAGTAAAAAAACTTAAAGAAAATGCACAAGATCATATAAATTACTCCATGTGAAATAGCAGAGGAATTATGAATAGCCTCTGGCAGGTAGATCTGATAATAAGTGCAAATTATTTAGAAAAGATGCCTGTACTCGGATATCAATATGTTCATGAATATGGATCTGTTGCTTATTTAACATTGTTTTAAATGTATTTCTACAGCTTAAGTGTCTGAAACCAGAACCTGGTACTTAATACTTCAGTTGTGGCTAATTACTCTTTGTTTTCTCTGCAAGGTGAACCACTAGCAGTTGTTTTACACATCATTTCAACAAGCATCTAAAGGAAAGTTAATTACATTTACTTGTCCTGAGTGAGGACTTACCCAAAATTCTGCATCTAGTTTGAAACCCTTGGCTGTGGTCCAGAAAGGTTTTGAGAAACAGGAAAAGAATCCAACAGAGGAATATTAAAATGGTTTGCATTTAAGAGGTAGTGAAAAAAGCTGGACATGTGAACTGAACAAAATCTTCCAGAACAAATATTTTCAAGTTATAGTTTCAACCCCAAGAATTGTTCTGTGTTGTGTTTGAAGCAAAGTTTCATTTCAGGAAATCACCAGCAGAAGTTTCAGAAAGAGGCTCCAAGGCAAAACTGTGAACAGTTTTCTTTTTAGATAATTTTCTTAAAATCCTTTATGGTCGCTCGAAGCTAAAGAGAATCTGCAGGTAATACTAAAAACTGTGCAACAGGACTTGACAGGGGATGAGCTCCTGACAGTAATAAGTCAGAAGGCAGAGAAATGTAGAAACTGCAAGTTTTGTAAAAATTGGGCACGCAGTCACACTTTCTGTCTGCTCTTGATAAGGGACCCATGGAACTGTGATGTGATAAACCTCAGGCTGTGAAGTTCTTTCTGTCACTGCCATTGCAAAACACTGCAATTAATTATGACATAGAATAATTATATATTTAAATGATCTGATACTGACACTCAGCTACAGAAACCATTCACTTTGTACTGCCTAT
The DNA here is from genome assembly GCA_028571105.1 of Tragopan temminckii. NCBI lineage: Eukaryota > Metazoa > Chordata > Aves > Galliformes > Phasianidae > Tragopan > Tragopan temminckii. The sequence goes on along the minus strand of JAOWBP010004700.1, from coordinate 55,463,651 downwards.
ATTTTCTGACTTTTATGATGAAAGTTTTGTTTTTTTCACTGTAACTGTTTACATTATTTTAAAGATTTCCTTTAAACACAAATTTCATCAATTTCAGTGTGCATTTCACTTAAAAAAAAAAAAAAAAAAAAAAAGTAGATGGTATAAAGAAGTACTCCATCAGTGTTAGAACACTGAATCATAATTTCAATTTACTTCTAGCTTTCAAAACATTTCACTTCCTTTTCTGTGCACAGTTTGAAGCATCTTAGGTCAAGATTACAACTATGCTCTATTTGTTATCATAATATGGGAAAAGTGCATGTACTATATCCTTAACAGCAGTGTACTAAAACTTAAATCATGTCATAGATAGAAAGGGATTTCCCAAATGATGGCATCAAATGGGGGAAAAAAAATAACCTAGCTGGCTATCAGATGAGTGCACCTGGCTGGGACAGCCAACTATATCTTGTCAGACACATGATGTTTAGCCATGTCAGGAGTCATTCAAATACATTAAACACTGAGTTTCAGTTGGCTGAAATGCAGTTCGCATATTTTGTTTTTCTGTCTTGTCTGATTTCCTTTCAAGTTCTAGAGAACAGCCAAAGAAGGCACAGAAGATTTTCCTTATGCAAAATGAGTTACTGTCTTATGTGATTTGTGTTCCAGATGTATTTTTCCCAAGAATTATACAGAGAAAATTTGAATAACATTAAAAAAAAAAAATCATATATGGGTCAGGTGCAGAAAAAAACAGTTTCAGAAAACTGATATAAAGTTGAATAAAAGTTAGTAATGACCAGTCACAAGCCATAACTACATTATTCTTCCTAAACTGGCCATGTTTGTGGGCAGAGAAGCTGTTGAGGGCAAACTAAGAAAAGGCTCTTACACTTTTGCTATCAACAACAAAATTGCTACTTGTGACGGAATAAAACTGCCCGTAAAGTCTATTATATCCTGAAGAAGAGTGCATCTTCACAAGTAGGGGTTGGAGAAAGGATTTCCTGCCTCTGGCCTGAAAGTGCATTTAGCCTCAACACCAAGACTGCCTCACTGCAAAGGGTTCAGAGATGTAAAGGCTGTTAATGTACCAAGACCTCACCTTCAGCAGCGTGTTTCTATCTGCTTCTGCTTCTTTCTTGTACAGCAGCAGCAGTGGAGGAAGAGACCTTACCAGAACACTGCAACAGTCTGCATCTAGGACACAATGTGTTCCTATAAACCACAGAACTGGGAGACATGGGAAAGCATAATGCATTTAAGCAAAATTTCAGTGTAGTTTTATCTAGGTCCATAACTGCTTTGCAGAAACTACACTTGATTCATTTGATCATAAGCATAAGTTTCAAATTATGAATATATTAGTCTTCTTAACTGCAGTTTAAATATCTTGGGCACCCATGCATTCCATTCCAGATCCATTTGCTAGGTACTAGTAATCCAAACTATTCAGCCCAAAAATCATGGAAAGAAAAACAAATTTTCTCATAAGATTTTCTATTCTTTTTGCTGGCACTCAAGCTTTTAGTAGTAGCTTTTCAAGAACATTTTTCATGTCCCGATCAGATCTTTCTTTTCCAGGCCTCCACATGAACCTCGAAATTAACAAAACAGAGACATGAAAAATAAATTCAAGGTTGAAGTTCAGTTCACGTTTCAGAGATTGATAGCATGACTTCTTTTTTTCAACAGTATTAATCAACTGCTAACTCCATTCTTTGGTCCATCCACAGCAGATTTCCCTCATTTTCTGTTTCGCTGCTTAATTTCTGTGGGGTTTTTCTGGTAGTATGCTTTTTTTTGTTAAAAACCAGTGTATTGATAACCAGCTGTTGTTTTCCTTACACAACAACTGAAAAAATATAAGATAAAGGAAGCCCTTAATTGATATTTTGTTTGACTATTCTTGTAGACATTACTTACATTTATACTCTGATTTCACCACACTATGTTATCATCTTTTCCAATATCACTTTCAAAGACATTGGAAACAGATTTCTGTCTGGAAAGATCTCATTGCCTTCCTCTTGTTATGAACAGACTCATTTTAATTTCAAAAGAATGTTGATAAAGAAGTTTGGGGTTCCAAATTTTTGGATTAAAATCTTTTAGATCTAAATGAATTGGAAACAGCTACCACTGGAAGAGTCATTTTTATGATCAGCACTAATTATACCTGTGGTTCAGCAAATTTAACCAAAGTAGACATAAATTTATATCTATTCATGTGAAGTACTGACAGTCAATCTAACCTGTGGCAGTGGCATGATCATCTTCAGAATGCTAAACCACTCTGAATTAATATGGGTGGATACTGCTAGAGCATTGAATTTAGATGACAATTTCCCTTCCTCCTGAGTCTGAGAGCAAGGTAGTTTTGTGCACTTAATTGCATCATCAAGCATTTCCTGTGGAAGAATGAAAATATAGATAGGACCATGAGGAATGAGTGCATTTAGCAAACTTTTAAAAACATTTCCAGAGGTATTACTTCTTTATTCTTTCCTAGTTAACAGATTTACAGTTATCACTGCCACATGATGTTTTTCTTTTCCCAAAGATTATAGTCATCATATTTATTCTTGCTCATACAGAAGCTATATATACGTAGTTAGATCCTAATGGATCACTAAAAACCATTCCAGGTGATCAGACTTTCTTGGCTTTCAGCCTTATGTACACAGTGTATCTCAAGCATGTATTTATGGTTCATTAATGTACCATCTCCATATCTTACAGCTTTATTATTTTTATTTTTATTATTTTTATTTTATTATGCAGCAAATCTGGAGAAATATTCTTATATGATACTAATTTAGAAAAACTTCTGAACACTGATGAATTTCTATTAGGGGCTAAGTATGTAAAATAGATTTTAGCAATACATTGAAATTGTGTATACTAAAGAATACCTGTTTTGGTTTATAATCTTAGTCCGAGTTTGATAGTGCTATGAATCAAAGAAAACACCACTAATGTATACAACAGCAAAACTCACTTGTTGATCTTTTTGTTTGTACGAAGTTCTGTAAAGCCTCCTTCTTTTTCTATGAAACTTCACAATCCCACTTACAGAAACACGACAAGTCAAACAGGAAACACGGTATCAGTCCGACTGGTCGCAGTCTCAAGCACCTTTCAGTTTGGACTTGATTCATATTTTGAAGATTATCTTCAGAAGAAGATATCTACTACTTTAAGAAGTCAGAAAGCTTATGTTCCAAAGGCTCAAGTACAGCACTGAGTAGTATCAGGTCACCAAAGGTCAAGCCATTTAACTCCCTCTTTGCAGTATGGGATACTTGGAGATTATATGCACAACGCTTTCTACCAGTAACTTACAAACTATGATATTAAGAGGCCTTTGAACTTATGTTATGGGTCATGTACTAAGAGCCATTTTACCCAACTCCCTGTATGCTATTCTATTGTAATCTAGATCACCCCACTGACGTATACTATCAGGAAATCATCCTCCCATACCATTTGATACTGTAATATTACTCTGCTTAATGCTCTTCACTGGAACTACTAACACTAATCCAATTACTCTTGAGTTGTTTCCAGAACAATAAAAACTGTGAAGCAAGAGGATATTAACTTTGTACAGAGCTGTCATTATGATTACTAGTGTGACTGTAGGTGTGACACAGACTTGCAGAGGTCTTCTCAGCTGTTAATCTAGATAGGTTTGAGGTTGCTTGCGATTTAAAAAAATGCCATGATTGTTCATTGCTCTCAATTCTTTTGTCCAAAATAAATTGAAAGTTCCTTAAAATTTTGGGCTAGGGACTACAAATCAATTTTGAAATGATTGACTGTAGTATTCTGACTGTACTTCCCTGATATGTAAGTACACCTATTAGTCCCCTGTCCCAGCCAACAAAAGGCAGCAAGTTACACTTTGCTAAGAGGTTGATCAGACAAAGCCCTATAGAGACTTGTACTTATCTCACAAGACACTTACAAAGCAGAGAACTCTCTTACTGTTCAATTGGCTAAAAGATCTTCAGACACTGACTTACCTTCACCATTCACCTACTTCTATGTTCCCCCCCCTTTCACAGCAGTCTGCATCATAGCCCAGAGAAAGGTCAAATTGTTCAATTAGATTCACTAATGTTAATGGTTAGAGTTGAGAATGGAGCCAGTTCTCAGGATCAAATCAGAAAAGTTGTAGGCACAAGGCAGTTTATTAGTTCAGCTCATATGAAAAATACTTGGTCAGACATTCACAAAACATACCATAAACTTTACAGTAAATAACCCAATTCAAGTACTTCAGCCAATAACATGACTCAAACCAAATCCCTCCATTCACAGTCAGCCACAGCAGAGGATGTAAATACACTCAGAATCTGGAGAAGCGTGTAGCATCCTGCTGTACACCATGTCATATCAAGCACAGATACACTCAGGGCCTCAGGAAATGTGAGTCTCCCAGGGCAGTTGAGGAAGACCGTAAAAAGCTGGAGGAAAACAGGCGATATACTGGTAGCAGAAGATTGGCTGTTGCCAGAAGGACCATGGCTGGAATGTGCCTCTGCACAGAAAGCACAATAAAGCAAATGGGGATTCTCAAACAGACATATGTTCATGCTACTTCAAAACTTCCAAGAAAAGAAGACAGACATAACTACTACAAGTGGGCGTAAATAAAATTTGACTGTTATCAAGATAAAGATACATCATGCTGCTTTTCAGTCACCAGCTTACTGAAAAACATTAGACTTTCACTCATAATGCTCAAGAAGGTGTCATTTTTGTGCTCAATATCAGCGACAAAACAAAGGAGAAGAATGCATGTTTTATCATTTCTTTGAAGTGTAGCCCAGAATGGAACTGTTGCCTGACTCTGAACATACACTGTGCAGAACATGAATAACCCCACTGAGATTAGAATGAAAGCTGCTGTTTCCTAAAAGAATGAAGTTAGTGGAAAATATATTCTCTCAACATCAAATTTTATTTTATGTTTTGAACATATCCAACCACTCCGTTAGTGAGTTTACTTTCCCCGAGCCTGCAGGGAAAGTCAATCAACCAAATCAACAAACAGAAAACTTCTGTATGTGGGTGCTGTTTCTCATAAACGGCTTTTTATAGGTGTGTTTCTGCTGCACTGCAGCAGAAAGATTAAGCTCATCGTTCAGTTAAATGTAGAGATTTCCCGTGTAACAGTGTGGCAGTGGTACTTCCTTGCCTTGAGTCTGAATGTGGTTAATCTTATACAAAAAGTTCAGTGACTGGATACTGACCCTGTTGTCACTTATGTCTGTTTGGAACAGGAACAATTCTAGTAAAGCCAGAGGATTTTATTTTGACACATGAAAGGAACATCATTATTATATAGAGCAGCTGAGCAGGTCAGCTGTTAAACAGCTGTAAATCAGTTCAACTTGCAAAGAAATGTTTTGAATCAGATAGACTTACCTGCATGTGTTTTATCTATATGAACTGTTACAGTGATTTTCATGCATTTTTGCTGGAGTAGAAATTAGATAAAAGAATGAAATAACAGTTTTTAGTATTCTGTATCATTTTACACTTCCCCCTTCATGCCAGACAAGGAGAAGCATACTTTGAAAATAAATACTCGTTAATAAGATCTCACACATAACTGTAGTGCTTTCTGTGAAGGAATGAAGAGACCTGAAGCTGATACATCTTTGAGTAATAGCTCTTTGCATTACCATAGTGCAAGTGGTAGAAGACAGAGGAAAGGGTGTTGAAATGTGTGGTAATGTTTTGCTTCAGAGGGCTCTTCAACTCATTTTCTTGCTGCCTGCATATGACAAAATACACAGTCGGCAACTTTTCTCTGATTTATAGGAAAGGTCAGCTAAACCCAAGCAGGCGTTTTGCTAAGTATCAAGATATCTTTCTGTGTGTATACTCTGTCTAATTGAAAGGAAATTGAAAACTGAAGTATTAGCAAGGCTAAACAATAAGACTGAGTGATGCTATCTTTAATCACTGTCACTTTTAGTAATTTTACTTTCTAGAATTGAATAGCTTGTTTATCATAATTAAGATTACAAATTTAGAGGAGTTATCTGCTTGTCATGATGCTTCCCTATAAACAGACTGATAGGATGAAAGTCCCATCTTCATCTAGTGCGTTATTGCTATGCTACCAGGTTAGCACTACAGAGCAGAGAAAGCATGTTGAAAATAACCTTGCAGTTCTTATCTACACATTGCAGTTTCTCTGAGGTCAACATGAGGCTTGCACCAAAGCCAGTCCTTCCTAGAAACTGCAATTCTTTCCAGCTGTCACCTCTTTGACATCTAAAATATCAGTTTTTCAAGATGTGCTTAACTAGACTGCAGTAGCAGCACTCAGTGATTGTTTATTTTCTAGACGCAAACAGCATTAACAGGTTTTTTACAACAGAAAAAGAAAAAAAAGCACTGTAAGGTCACAGAGTGCACAAAGAAAGTGAGGAAACTTTATGAAATTAATACTTGCAGAAACTTACATGTTTATCCAATGATACAAAATAAATGGAAGTATTGGCATCAACGTTTAAGTAAAGGCACATTAACAAAAATTGTAAGTATAAATAAAAGCTGATAAGTTTGGCAATATCCCTGAAGAAAATTGCTGAAGTGTCCAGAATCAACATACCAAAACCTTCTCTATATTAAAATAGTATATCACACTTGCCAAGAGACCAAGGGGAAAAGAAAGTCATAGGAGATGATTTTTCAGTATTGGTTTTGTTTATTTCTCGCAATTATCTTCAGCATGGAGACCACAGCCAGTCCATGTGTGTTGCATCCTGAAATTCATACAAGAGAAAAGTAGGTTAATCATACATTTATTAAAGCAGAAAACTCTTTTCTCCACACAGTCAATTCAGTGTAGATGGTATATGAATCTAAGCTTAAAAATTAGCATATACATGTTGAGGTCAGAAGGCAAGATCTGCAGACCAGGACCCTTCACACGATTAATTTACCATTAAGGCCACGAACACATCACAATTGCAGCTTGAGAGGAGAACTCCAGCCACCTGGCAGAGCAATAATGATCCTTTGTAAAAGTCTCATCTACAGTGTCCTTCACTAAGTTTCACTTTAATCCTCCATTCTTTTGAAGTAAGCTGAGCTGAACATGCCCAAATGTCAGTGCAAAGTCCAAACAGGGCAGGCATATTTTTGAACAAAGAGCACAAGAAAGTCTTGGGAAAGTATAAGCCTTTATTTGAATCCCATCTGTGTTCTCTTGTTTGCAAAAAATAGAGAACTATCTCAGCATCTTCTTGACAACTTAGCTAGAGCAGAGGGCAGAAAAAATAATAATAATAATTCATGGCCAAATCTTGTGTTCCAAACAATCACTGGAAATATTCCATAAACCACTTAGTGGTCAACTTTCACAGTGCATCTCCAATTAAAGGCACTAACTGTTTCAAGAGAGTTTTGAACAAACCTCTGCTGCTGATTGCAACCACTACACAGTACTTGGTCTTTCCCCTGAGAAAGAGATTTGGAGGTGAATTCCAAAATGTAGCCCTGCATATGGCAAGGGGGTTGGAGATTCATGATCCTTGATGTCTCTTCCAACCTGGGCCATTCTGTGATTCTGTGTTTCCGTATTACTCTGGAAGGGTCCATCAGAGAGTTTTCCTGGTAGGGGAAGAATCACCTCAAGAGTTCTGTGTATCTTCCCCCAGTCATCAGGGCATAACACAGGACATAGGAAGAAATTTTGTAGCACCTGTGGGAAGGGAAACACCAAGCATGTTGAAGGTACTCTCATCTCTATCTTAGCAACATGTGCCATGTCCATTTCTGCCAGAGCAGATTGAAGATGTTATTTCACACAGTTGTTTTGCCACTTTTTATTTTAAAAGCATAGTGTCTTCACAGTTCTGCCTTCTACATCTTATCATGTTTAATAACAGTGGAATAGATCTAATGGTTCTTCCCTTCTTTGTTGATTAAAACCCTTTAGTCTTCCCATGAACACTAAGTAGAAATACAGTACTGCTGAGCAGAAAAAGAAAGTTGACTCCTCATCCCACACCTTTGCCAAGAGGAAATCTTTTCAATAGATGTGGCAGAAAACTGAACATGACTTTCTATTCTATTGCAACAACAAAAAGCATATTTCAGAGCTAGATAAGTTTCCAGAAAAAATTTTAAGAAAAATATCATTTTTCTTAAAAGCAATTTCTCTTTTGCCTTGTATATTGAAAAAGATGGACTTTGATGGTCTTCTGAGTACAGCCAACAAGTCTATAGCAATGGGCTAACTTTTCTAAATGTTTAGCAGCTATTGTCACTGGAGCAGATAACCAAATTTACAGCAGGTGACTCATGATGACACTTTGCTACTGTGAAAACGACAGACATAAAATTATCATGTTGCACATTTTAAGGAGAAATATGTCTTCTGGCTGAGTTTTGAGATCCAGTAGAGTTACATTATACAGTGTTTGATGGTTTCCATAATTTGCAGGCGTCAGCTCTTTAATTCAAGCCAGCCAACTGTAATTTTGCCATGTTATTTTTGATGTTGTCTAGTATTTTGAAGAAAAAGAATAACAATTCAGCTCAAATAAATCCTAAGATCATACTCCCATAGAATGTTTGAGCAAGTTCAAGAAAATGCAGCACAAAACTCGTTTTAGATCCCAGCTTTTCAGACGAATTTCAGAAGGTTTGAGATATTGTATTAATTTTTTTATTATTGAAGTAAAAAAAAAAAAAAAAAAAACAGATCAGGGTGAGAAGAGCATTCTAAAACAAGAATTTCTTCCTTGCCTCCCCCACAATTACTCTTAATTCAGTAACTACCTAAGAAAAAATGGAATAGCAGTTCATCATCTAAGTTAATTGAGCATTTGACAAAAGAAGTCTTACTCATTAATAACATGATAATTGTTGCCTAAAATATATGAACAAAACAAAATTTAAAACCATCACTGCGCTGTTTCTCAGCAGTAAGAGCAAATATTTGCTTTAAGTTCCCTTGCTTCCCACACAGACTGCACATTCTGCTCACATTTATAGCAGTTAATGTTTTCCATCTCAGCAAAATAAAACCACAAGAGTGTAAGACAGAACATACCAGACAGATTGTACTACAAAGGTTTTGTAAAACCTGTGTTTGAACGAGAAAACAAAAATTGCATGACATTTGAGGGATTTAGCCAGTACAAATCCCAAGGCACCAGTTCAGAGTAGTGCATTAATTTGGTTGGCAACTTTAAGAGCAGTTAAATGGCAATAGGCATTTAATTAAAGAAAATGTCATGGAACTGGAAGAACATGATGAACCTAAAAGATACATTATTCTTCGGGGAAAAAAGGTGTTCCACCCTCCATGTAATACAATTAAAATCTTAGAATTCAAAGACATTGTGACAGCTCAGTTACATTGCCCTTTATTTCATACTCCATTAGAGAAAAGAGATGACTAAGGATTTGTGCGGTCTCTTATGCAGCTGTTTTAGCTTTAGCTGGGATGGAATTTTCTTTTGATTGTCTGGTGTGATGCTATGTTTTGGTTCTAGGAGAAGAACATTGATGACACACGATGTTTATTGTTGCTGCTAAGCAGTGTTGTACAGAGCCAAGGCCACTCTTGGAGAAGGGCCCGAGGAGCTGTGAGGGAACAGAACTAGAACAGCTTACTTAAACTGACCAAAAGGAAATTCCTTGACATATAATAACAAGTAGAAGGAGTTTTGAAGGGGATGGGAGTTCATCTTGCTCTCCTCCACTGACGGGGGGGAGGGCTGAGCATTAGTCAGAAAGTGGTAACTAGTGCATCAGTTGTTTTACATATATATTTATATGTGTATCTGCCACAATTACTATCATTTTCCTTTTCTCCATCTCAGTAAATAGGTATACCTCAACCCATGCATTCTACTTAGTTTTTTATTATTATTATTCTCTCACCTGTCTCAGTGGGCAGGAGGGGAGTCAGCAAACAGCTTTGTGATGCTGAGCCACCTGCCAGGTTAAACCACAATAGTAGCATAAATTGTAAGC
>JAOWBP010004700.1:55432791-55445952 GCA_028571105.1 Tragopan temminckii | reverse complement strand
GCCTTGTAATGAAGTTTAGTAAATGTGGGATATATGATTGCATAGTGAAGTAAATGAAGAACTGGCAGATCTCAGAGAGTTGTGATCAGTGGCACAGAGTCTACTTGGAGTGCAATACACAGCAGTGCTCTCCAGGGACTGATGCTGGATCTAGTCTTCTTTAACATCTTCATCAATGTCCCAGATGAAGGAACAGAGTCCACCCTCAACAAATCTGCTAATGACACAAAGCTGGGAGGAGTGGCTGATGTACCAGAAGAATGTGCTGCCATTCACTGAGACTGGACAGGTTGGAGAGTTGGGAGGAGATGAACCTTGTGAGCTATAACAAAGGCAAGCATAGAGTATTACACCTGAAGAAAAATTACTGCATACATCACAACATGTTAGAGGCTGACCTGCTGGAAGGAAACTATGAAAAGAAGGCTCTACGTGTCCCAGTGGATGATGGGTTTAAAACATCTCAGTGACATGTGCCTACATTCGTTTAAGTGGTGTCCAACAACAGAACAAGGGACAACAGGACGTACTAGTACACAGGAATTTCCACCAGAACATGAGAAAAAGCATCATTACACTAAGAAGGACAGAGCACTGAAATAAGCTGCCCAGAGTGATTAGAGTCACCTTCCCTGTAGACATTCAAAATGTGCCTGGATGCTTTGCTGGACTCGAGGAAATCTGATTTAGCACGTGTGTTGGACTAGGTGATTTACATAGGTCCCTTCCAAACCCTGCAATTCTGTGGCTTTGTGAAATATGCTTTGTGGAGTATCTAACTGCAAATATCGTGGAAGACTTTTTTACATGACATTTTTTACATAATAACATTTTTGTTTGCAGTGTTTCTATAATTGTACTTCCAGCGATTCAGTCTGATTACAGTGGATACGTATAGCATCAGTCATTAGCTTAGCACTGGTTAGCCTGGCAGAAGCATATGAGTTTTAAGCAGATTCCTCAAAAGGTTTTCATTAAATGCCTGTGATTTACATGAATTACTGCTGTGTGATAAGACCAAACCCAAACTCTTCTAAATGAAATTCTTCAGTATTCTAACAGTGTGCGTATAATCTACTTGAAATATTTACCTTTCAAATCGTCTGATTTTTTATATGCCATGCTTTCAAACTTCATCTACAAAAGAACTATGTATTGTTACTATGCATTTAAATTTGTCTCCCTCTGCTCTCCTGTAATACTGCATATGTTTGAGAGAATTGCTGGCAGAAAGCACGTATCTTCGTGGACTGTAACTGAAATGAACATTTATTCCAAAACAATTATATGAGAAAGCTAATTCTGTAATAAAGAGTAAAAGCTCTGCATTATGGTTTCTTGATGGCTGAGTTAATAAAAGTGGAAAAGGTCTTAAAACTTAGGGAAAAAAATGCTATTAGAGGATAAAATAAAATAAAAAATCAATTTATTTTAATTTATCAAGGTTATTTTCTGTTCATCCTTTACTGTAACACAGTCTATTTGACATGAATTACCACAAAAAGGTGAGCTATAAAGCTTATTAAAAAGTAAATTATAGAAATAAAAATAAAAATTAACTTTCCATTCGAAAAAGGATTTTTTTTTTTTTTAATAATCATTCTCGGGAAAAGATATTAAAATACTCATAGGAAAACAAATACTTTTTTAAACCTTTAAAAGGTTGCCAATTCCTTGTTGATCTAGCTAGAAGCATTTTGAAGCATAAAATGTAGTTCTGAGATGTTATGCCTTCCATAATATGTAATCCAGTTTCATTACTTTTTCTGAGTCATAGCATTTTAATGTTTCCTAATTAGTTGTAACTACCAATTTTTATCCTACAAGATGCCACAAAAGCAGTAAAAAATGTAGTTACAGGAGAAAAGAACCTTCAGTAGATGGCTTTTTTTTTTTTTTTTTTCAGGTGACAACATACAAAATTTCCCTCAAAAGAAAATGTACCTTTGGAGAGGAAGCACAGTGGATAAACATTACTGCAGCCATGGCACTGTATGGACATAAAATACAGTTATGCTTCCTTTCCTGCATGTTGTTTCATGTATATATCTTGCCAAAAACAAGTATAAACAGTTTTACATATGATCTTATATTTCATGCTCCAGAATTCTTTACTATTATTTTTCTCTCCATCAGATGGAAGAGCTGCAAAAAAATTTATTTATATATCTAAAAAAATAACACGTATTTAAAATGAAGTAAAAGTAATGTAATGTATTACCTCTGAAATGAGAGATTTGGGATGTAAAAAGACAAAGATATAAACAGTCTGAAAACGTTCATTTCTCCCTGGTAGAGCAAAGCATTTCACTTCCTTAATCTGTGTAAAGAGCTGCTGTTAAGGAGATTAGTGTCTCTTCATTCACTTTTCTCATGTCCTAGCCTGCCCAATTCACCGTTTCTTACTTCGACCAGCTGCAGCATGAAAGCAACAGGGAGCTGCAGGGAGATGCGTCTTGGAAATTTTTCCTTTCTAATCACAGCATATAGGAAAGAATGCTTTGGTGAATAATAACATCACATCTTAAATCTAAATGAAATAATCTGACATTTTTCAATGGACATTGTATGTACGATTTTTTCAGACAGTCCAAGGCTGGTGTTTTAGACAATTAATCTTTATTCTTACCTTAAAAGCAAAGAGAGAATCAAATAAAATATATATAAATATATATATATTTAAAAAAATATATATAAGTAAATTTTCTTCTATAAACATTTTGAGTTCTACCATTAATCTTACAGAAACAAATCTATGATCATATTTCTTTTAATTTTCTGGGCTGCCTTTCAGTTACTCTGTAGGACTTTGCATTTAAGATGTTAGCTTTAAAATAATAGTACATGTTAGAAACTATTTGTGTAGCTTAAGAAGTTTTGAAGAAAAAAAATATCCATACTGTGCAAAGGAAATTTTGATTTTTTTAAATAAAGTCATGATTAATATTTAATCAAAATATTTTATCAGAAAAAGAATCATTTTTTTCTTTATCTTTTTAAAGAAGCATGCTATATTAACACTCATGGCTAAAGTAAGCACTTGGTACGAAAAATGCAAGCACTTAGTTACTTCTAGGTAAATTTCATGTCAGAGAAATACATTTTACTATGTATTTTCTTAGTAGATGCATATACAACAAGTTTGCCTGTGTTAGAATACATTGTGATATATTCATCAGATAGTTATAAGCAACACAGAAAAGCCATATACCACTGTTATAACAGTTCTTGCCAGGATCTACTTAGATCACCATGAACATTCTCACAACACATTCTGATTGTTAGTGACTCTCTGAAATACAATTCTTCAGCAGTGCCCTCTGAAACTTTCCACTCTGCTCCTGCTTTCCTGCGTAAGTCTTCATATATTTCCAGTGAAAAGAATGACGAAGTGCAATTCTGTAAATGAGAAATCCTGTAAAGTCAAAAAATAGTCATATATCATATTACAATTTGTATCGTTCTATAAACTAGAATTATGACTGTAGAAATTTACTTATTGAAATTCAATTACATTAAAATGTACCTGTTGAAATACTGAAAATGTTGAATTATTGGACTGTTTCACACAGGGAATGTTAATGAAGCATTGCTAATTCTCACAAATGTCAGATGAAACGTTTTTCTATTGCTTATGAGTAATATTTGTTTCTAGAATCATCTTTTTTAAAGGATCATCATTTTTAAAGGAAAATATTGGAGAGACATGGTTCAAAGACCATGGAGAGACATGAAAATGATCACAGGGTAAAGCACTTCCCTACAAGAAAGTCCGAGAGAGTTGGGGTTGTTCAGCCTGGACTAGGGGCTCCAAAAAAACCTTACTGTAGCCTCCCAGTATTTAAGGAACGATGGAGAATTGTTCAATATTCATTGTCAAGTTAGATGGGTCAGCACAGCCACTGCAAAGTCCTAGAAAGTTCCTGAATTGGACAAATGATCGGAAACAAGAAGGGATTTATTGGTTTCTTGAGAGAGGAAAAAAGCTAAAGAAACGACAGCTCCGTTAAAAATGTGATTTGTTTTTGGGGGGCTTGGTTTGTTTTTCTTTTTTTGTTTTTTCTTTTTTGATATTTTTGTTTGTGTTCTGTTTTGGAGTTCATTCCTGCCTGCAGAAAAGCACAGAGCATTTTTTCTTATTTTTATTAAAGTTTTTAAATCTAACTTGCCATCGATTTTTAAGCAGAAAGGCTACTGTGCTGTACTTCAAAATATCTCTCAATTCTCTGGAGAGTTTTTATGGGAGAATCCAGCAGCACTAAGTACCTTTGACTTTTTAATGCATTAAAATATCAATAATTTAAAGGACCAGAAGAACTTTAGAATAGAGTGCACTACTGTTTTTAATGTTACAGTAAAATATCCCTTTCCACTTTAAAATATTTGTATACATGTTACACTAAAAATCTTTATTGAGCTATTTACTTTTTTTTTTTTTCCCTTGGTAAAGGCTTTTTTCTTCCTCTTTCAGTAGTCAAAGCTATTTTCATCAAGTAGGAAATACATTTGTCTCCTGTGAGTTTCTCCATGGTGATTCTGAGCTCTGCACACTATTCTGAAGCTTTATATAGAGGAGTTTAATTTCCTTTCAGTTTATTTCATGTTTTACTTTGGTCAGCAATTGTACTGCCTAAGGGACGGCTCCAAGATTGCCATTAAATAATGAGCAGATACAGAGCTGAGCTAAGTTACAATACATGCCAACACAAGTTTCATCAAGGACTGTAACTGGATATTTACAAAATAATTTAAGTCTTAGTCTTCCTCCAAATGTTCAAAGAAGTTGACCTTTGTGCTAAACCTAGTAATTTTGAATATTTTTTTTATATAAATATATACGCACATATATAATATTTTTTATACATTTGTCCTACAAGTAACTAGGTGTTGACTTCTTAATTTCTCTAATGTTTAATGGCAGAAAGGTTCACATAGCCAACTTCACTGGCTCAATCCAAATGTTTATATATAACTATATGTTTATGTAATAACATACTAGGAATGCAAGCACTGTACTAGTAATTTTATGAATTGAAATCTAATAAATAAACAAATAAATTAATAAATATGGTCTTTTTACTTAAATAGCATTAGTGCTATTCTTTGTGTAATGTGAGTGATGAGATTCCTCAAAAGAGACAGCTGCTGCAAGATCATTACATTATATATGACAAATTATATCTTTTATGTAGCACTATCATTATTGTTCAAAAGAAAGTTTAAAGCCACTTAAAAACAACTCCAAACAGAGCTCACTGGAGGTATTTAAGAAACCATGAAATGTTCAAATAAATGACTAAATAAATGAGAAACTAACTTTCGAAAATGGAAATAGCCACTGATGTTATCTAAAACATACAATCTCTAGCTTTCCTTCCCAAATAAACCAATAAATGACCAGGCTTTAACTCCCAACTGTACTGTTTAAGTCAAACTATTCCAAATCTTCCTAGGAAAGAAAATGTGATAATTAGCCATAGTGATCTTTGATTAAGTTATTGCTTTTACTTTTAGTGTTTGTTTTTCTCTACAGCTTTACTATCACTCCCTTGGCTTTTAGCAGGCGCCTTCATAAACTCTTCCAAAGTAAATTTATCCTTCTTTGCAAGGGATTCCTGGAAGCTGAATAACTTTATTTCCCTGGAACAAATAACCTGAAAATTTATAACAAACTGCACGGTATATTTCATTTTTACTTCCTGCTTGTTCAAGTTTATTGAGATAGCAGGAATTAATGAATTGGCTTTGATGTAATGGAGAAATAAAACAGTACAGAAAATCATATGAATACATTTTTCCCATGAATCTGGCAGAATATGTCATTTTATATCTTCTCTGGCAAATTAAACTTAAAAATTTCTCAGGAAACACATGCAAGTTTCCTTTCATTGAGACTTTGCAGTGTATAAGTCATTCCTTTTCTCATTTCATTGTGTCTTTTCACTCATGGATGTATTCTCCTGAATGTTTACTCCGCGTTAGTATTTTTAACATGATGCCCATGAATGACAGAAATTGAATTTCTTCAGCTCCAGAGAGAGTTGAACTACAGTTAAAGAACTACATAACAAACAAGCCCTATGAACATCAGATATTTGTTTTCACAGTGGAAAATTAAATGTTTTTTGCATTACTTACAAACTGGAAAGAAAAACTTGTATTTTACAGGTCAGTAGAGTTCTTGCTAGGTACTGTTCTTGCCCTGACAAATTCTCAGTCTATTTCTAAATTTAATGCATGATGAGTACACAAAATAAAACATTATTTGTTATCCCTTTTTGAGAGACTCTGCATAGCAAATTCATTGCCAGCCCCAGACTGGAAAAGCTCAATATATTTCTAAGCCATCAACATCCCTCGTTTTGCTTTTTAATAGACAAGAGTATGCTGATTCATTTCTGTCTGACTAATGTACATTGATGAAGTCAGTCTATTGCAGAAACCTTTACTGACTTTTTTATTCTCAGCTCTCTATAAATCAATATGAAAAGAAAATTCAGCTGCGCTTTCCTTAAAATCTAAGCCAAGAATTGCAGCTCAGAGTTAGTGCAGCTAATCTTTTCAAACCAAATATTCCCTTTAACTTTCACTGTAATCAATATATTTTCTATAAGGTAATTTCACCTTATGATAAGGTGGCTTGAAAGGAAAGACTGACCAATGTCATCTACCTGGATTTGTGCAAAATCTTTGATAACTTCCACAGGATACTCCTGTGTCTAAATTGGAGAAACATGGCTTTGCTGAATGGACTACACAGTCGATGATGAATTGGTTGGATGGCACAAGCCAGAATGTTGTGTTCAATGACCATATATCCAGGTAGTGATGAGTGGTATTCCTCAGAGGTCAATCTTGGTACCAGTGCTCTTCCACATCACTACCAGTGATGGAGACAGTGAGATCAAGTGTACCATTAGCAAAGTTGCAGATGACACCAAATTAAATAATGCAGTTGGTACAGCAGAAGGGATGCCATCTGGAGGGACTTATACAAGCTTAATAAATGTGCCTATGAGAACCTAATGAGGTTCAGCAAGGCCAGTGTAAAGTGTTGCACTTTGGTCAGAGCAATCCCAGATAGGTATACAGTCTGGAACAAGAATACATTGAGAGCAGCTCTGCAGCTTTGGGACTCAGATGAAAAGCTTGATGCAAGCCAACAGTGTGTGCTCACAGCCTGGAAGGCCAACTGTATCCTGGGATGCATCAAAAGAGTTGTGGCCAGCATCTGCCTTCACGATGACCCATCTGGAGTACTGTTTCCAGGTTTGGGCCTCCAGTACAGAAAAGACATAGAGTTGTTGGAGCGGATCCAGGGGAAGATGAGGGAGCTTGATTTGTTCATCCCGGAGAAGAGAAAACTCTGGGGAGACCTCATTGTGGACTTTCCATATTTAACAGGAGCTTAGAAAATAGACGGAGAGAGACTTTTTATATACTCCCAGTAGTAATGGGACATGGAGGAATGTTTTTAAACTAAAAGAAGTGAAATTTAGATTGGATATTAGGAGGAAATTCTCTACTGTGAATGTGTTGAGGCACTGGAGCAGGTTGATCAGAGCCGTGGATGACCCTTCCCTGGAGGTGTTCAAGGTCAGACTGGGTTGGACTCTGGGCAACATAACATATAGACTGTGGGAACTCTACCCATGACGGAGCTGTTTGTTCTAAATTATATTTTAGGCCTCTTTCAACCTAACTTATTCAATGATTCTATGGTGAATAGCTTCCCACTCCTTTCCTCATTTCCCTTTTCTGTACTTCCTAAAGAACCTGCATCCTGCATTAAACCACATCAGCCCTGGGAGTCACCCAACATATTTCCATACTAACAAACAGCCCTATCATACAAACACAGCCGTTTCAAAAACACACATGTCTCTAACTCATGCTTCTTCCCCATACCGCATGTGTTAGCGTAAAGGGAATTAAGGGTGGCACCCCACCATGTTGTGATCCTTATTCTACAATCATCTGCAAACATGAATGAATACACAGTGCACACAAAATTGACACCAACCAAACCACGGCAGGGTTACTTCCAGTCCCATATCTCTCTTTCTTTTTAATCTCTTTAAGATTTGTTCTGATACATTAAAGGAAAACCTCAAAAAGTAAGAAGCGTTTTTTAAAGTTTGTAAAGTATCTTTAAACTGATGAAGACATTAGAGTGCCTATGTGCTTTTCCCACACCAGACAACAGTGATCTATCTCATCTCTTTTTTAAAGCCTGAGTTTAATTTTGATAGTAAAAGATCTAATTAGGAAGGAAGTAGGCTGGGGGCACTGGGAGTAAAGTTTAATAAAACTGAATTTCTGCCTGGACTATATTCACTGATGTTTTATTCTGTTAAAAGCATTGGTCTTTCCAACATAGTATGACAGCTTATTTGCAAACAGTGTTGTATTATTTTCTTATTAAAAACGATTCTTCAGTGAACTTCTAAGTGACAGATATTAGTTAAGAAATCTATCTAAATTATTTTCTTATAGTCACAGTTTCTGTCATTAGTAGGGCAAGCTGACAAATTATCAATGACACATTTATGCTACAACTGGCATTCCTTGGCAGACAGGATGTAAGAGAAACATGTTGGGAAGACAGTATGTATACAATGCACTTGTTGTTTGCCATCTGGTTATTTGCAATGAGTTTTGCATTAATTACAGGTAGAATGGATGGATATTTTTATACTGGACAATTGCTTTTATTGTAAACAGGAAATGCCAGAGATCCTTACTGGTTTGTACTCTGTTTATAATTATGAAAAGAAAATGCCATTTTGTGTACATTTAAGGTTTAATAATGGCTACGCTATTTCTTCTAAACTCTTATTGAATCATTTAACCTTTTTTTTTTTTTTGGAAGTCAGTTCAGAAGTGAGTGAGCAGGGCAATACCCAGGTATAGCTCCAGCCCAGATTATCAGCCATAAGTACTGTATAGTACAACTGTGATATTAGTGTTCTTGAATTTACTTGCAACTTATCTGCTGCTTGTTACTTCACAAGGAGTAAGACATTCATAACTACTGGATTAACAAATGTGTAGTACTTCAGTTGGTCAGAAGGGAATGCCTTATATTTATTTCTGCAGAAACTACAACAGGCACAAAGAGCACAATAACACTATTTAAGAGAGAAAATACTCATCTAGAAAACACTATTTTTCAGCAAAGGCACTACTATTAACTATGTATTTTCATCAGCAAGTAACAAGAGCCTGTAAGCTGCACTCATAATATCTGTACCTGTGGTGGTGACCTCACTGTCACCATTGCTGAAAAGCACCACCCCTGCCTCACTACACCAACATACACTGTATGCATCACTGAATGCCAGTGGACCCCATTTTACCAACACAGAGGAGTTCAATTCTACATCTTTTCTTTGTATGCGCTTTCATGTCTGATACCATTCTGTCAGACTGCCCCTCTGCTGCCATCTATTGCACAGCAGCAAAATCTAACAGAATACTGATGGGAAGGTTCAACCTCTACTGCCACACCAATGGCGTTCCCTATGATAAGACAAGATACTAAAACAGAAGGCATTACTTTTGGAGCATCCATCACATATATGTGCTGCCTGAGAAGTCATCACCTGTGTATATATCATGGATCCTGTATTTGAGCTGTTTGCAACAAAAATAAATAAATAAAAACAACATGCACTCTGTTTTTCTCGTTAAATATAGTGAATAAGACTCTCAGACAACACAAATGCAGTCTATACTTTCAACTTAGAACCTATTTTTCTTCAACAGGGTGGAGATCTCCATGCTTTCTCTTCTTCCACGTAAATATTTCAGCATCCCCAGAAGATGCAGGAGATTTTTGAAAGAGACTTATAAAATACATTGAATGCTTGGTCTAGTTCAGCCTGATGCAAACTGTTACACAGAGATCCAAGTGTGCAGCAGGTGAAAATGTGCATAATTCTAGTGAAAGTAATGCAGATAATGGGATTTCTGTTGTTAGTCTCAGAGTTTTAAATGTTTTCTAAATAGAACAAAGATAAAGTTTTTTGATAATCACAGGACCTAAGAACTGCATGATAGCTGGAGGCCAAAGAAAGTTCATAAAAATGGGTACATAATGTTTGCAAGTTATTACATTCTGTAATTGCTGTAATTATATATACTCTCCTTAGTACTGTGCTCTGACTGATAACCAATCATTGTTTAATATCATATTAATGTAGCTTCCTTGAATGCAGGAAAGATAACTTCAGAATACTTTAAATAAACCTGGAAGCTAAAAACTTCCTATCGCAACATGTGAGACAGTAAAACAGCAGCAGCAGACAGACTCTGCTATTCACTGATATATTCAAAAAGCACTGATTTTTAATTCATTACATTAGCTGTGAAATTTAAGGTCTGCCTGTGATTCTGGTCATCTCAGTTGGCTCTGATAAACATCATCTTATAGTTGCATTTAAATAGAGAGATTTGGATTTAAATTGTTGATTTGACACTCTGAGGGCTGTGTTGTTATGAAGTTGGTTTGTAAAACTGTCGAACAAACACTGGAGCCATGCTGAGTTGAAGTATTCAAGCCTCTAGGTAATACTGCTTTTTCAGGGTCTGAAAGCAAGCTATTTGGAAGAATGGACTGCAATCTATCTGACCACTTCTTTTTTAACACTCATCAGAGAGGACTAAATACCCTGAATAAACAATGTACCTTGGAAAAGGGCAGATAGACTGTACTGAAATGTAAATCCTTTTCTTATATGTTTATCATAGTGCTACGTAACTTCAGTGAGGTTACATCCTATATTCTTCAACTTTAGTTTTCAGTAAGTATTCAATATAATAACTGATTAATTGACTTAAGTCACAATCACTCTCCAGTACCAGCATACCATTTTTTAACATAATCATTCTCTAGATCATACACAATAGTCTTGATTTAAATCTTGGCCTAAAGTCTGCTGTCATTCCAAAAATCCATATTCTGTTCTGGAATCAACATTCATATTTATCACAATGATTCAGCAAGACCCATTCAAATTATACAGATTTCTCATAGCAGCCTTATGAATTGAGAACTTTAATCAGTTTACCTAGGAAGTAATCGAACTAAAGAGGTCTAGGCAAACAGAAGACATAAATGATTCTTTATCAGATTAGAACCTAAGTACATCAAATGTTAAGAAGAAGTAGTTAGACAAAGTCAGCCCAAAATAGAATGGTAAAAAGTTCAAACAGATGATGAAGATACTGTATCATTTAAGTCCATTCATTCTGAAAGGACACTTCGGTACACCAAAAAATTCTGACCTTGCTGAAATACAAATGTTTGGTTTTGTTGCCAGCATTATAATAATTGCTATAATTATGGAAATTTAAAAAAAAATAAAAAATTGAAATCACGTGAAGGTTCAGAATACAGAAGTTAGTCACCAACACAAAACATTATCTTATTTGATATGAATCATTAAGCTGATTTCCCATAAAGTTGGAAATGATGTTAAAAATTTGCTTTTAACCTAGAAGGTCCATCATGGATATAGCTCAGCCTATTTATTCTCTTTGAATTCTACTTCAGACTCTAAGTCCCTGTGAAACTACGTTCCAGAACACCTGTAGGCATGCTTTGGCTTTTACATCTGGGATAAAATGAATGAAAATGGCATGTATCAACTTACTGGTTGTCCATTTTGCAGGTGGAAATATAGATGTGCACCTTTCAAATCGCCATCATTTGGAGTGACCTACCCTTAGCTTAAAGACTTAATGAATTATAAAAACAAGGAAGAGAAACTATTTGTGATTTTTTAGGTTTTTTTTCTTTTTAATTAAAAAAGAATTATTTAATAAATAATAGAAATCACTTCATTGTGAATCTGAAATGTGTCAGCTCTCTATGCTGTCAACAGCCTACAAGGGAAAATTCATCAGACTTCCTTGAAAATTTGTCAGTCTGCTGCTACCATAGTCCATCTTTTCAGGTAAAGTGGATTCTGTGTTTGCAGTCCAGGATTCACCCTTAGTTTTCACTGGGCAAAAGTTCCTCATTTTCAAAGAGATGTTATAAAAACAGCAAAGAGAAAAACTACGAAGTTGGCAAAATTACAGCTATAGTATGTAGTTTGTTAACATGGAGAATGTAATTGAAACAATGAAGAGCTTTTCATCAACAAGGTGAACATCTCCGCAGTTTCTGTACAGTGTCCTGGTGGAAAAAAAATGCAAGTAAGTCATTCGTATTCATTCTTGTTCAGCCTATTTTGGAAATTTGCCCTTTTCACTTGGTGTAGATCAAATACAAATAGATCACAAAATTCCCATACTTAAGAATTCTACATTCATACAGTACTCCAGATTTTTTTTTACCAACATAAGCTCAGATAGAATTTACTAGAGGCATGTGAAATTCTGTTTTGTTTAACTGATTGCCATGAGTTTGAAGGTGAGGAGGTTCTGCTCACTGTTCACTGGTTAGCTAACACTCTGCTGCATTTCTCTGTAAATAATTTTTTTTTATTCCACTTAGAATGACCATTATTGTACAGTGCAAGACTAGCAGTGTAATAGCAGAGAAGGAATAATGATGAGCTAGGTAATTAACCGAAGTGCAGGCCAGGAAGACATTAAGGAGGGCTTTATATAATACATTAAATTTTGTCTAAGCAAAAGCTCCCAATTAAAATTTAAAGTGTGGGACTGAATCAAAAGCAGTATCTCAGGAAATAACTCAAAGGAATCCTATGATCTACTCATTGAGGTTTACTGGATTCTGGGTCCAAAGTTTCCTTAATATTCATATTTATCACTCATGTGAGCACAAAAATGGTTTTACCCTTAGTTTTCAAAAGATTAAACTGTAAGAAAAGGTAATGAGGTGCAGCACTCAATGAGTCAGTGACGTTCATGTAGGTACTGGGCCCACAGTTAGCACCATCACCCTTCAGTGCATTTTCTTGTAACAGCTACAGTGTAATGAGTCAAAATACTAGCATCAGTTTCTGTGCTTCGTGGTGCAGACATTACATTTCTCATCCTAGTTGTGTCATCTTTTGTGAGACAGCCAGGGGATCAGGCCCAGCCAGCATGGTTTCATGCAAGGTAGGTTCTGCCTGAACAACCTCATCTCCTTCTATGACCAGGCAGCGCACCTAGAGGATGAGAGAAAGGCTGTTGATATAGTCT
>JAOWBP010004700.1:55403047-55427828 GCA_028571105.1 Tragopan temminckii | reverse complement strand
TCTATAACTACCTGAAGAGAGGTTGTAGTGAGCTGGGAGTCAGCCTCTTTTGTCGCGTAACTGGTGATAGGACTAGAAGGAATGGCTTCAAGCTGCACCAGGGGAGATTTAGGCTTGATGTTAGGAAATACTACTTCTCTGAAAGAGTGGTCAGGCACTGGAATGGGCTTCCCAGGGAGGTGGTGGAGTCACAAACCCTGCAGATGTTCAAGGAATATTTGGATTTTGTGTTGAGGGACATGGCTTAGTGAGAACTACTGGTGATAGGTGGTGGTTGGACAGGATGATCTTGTAGGTCTTTTCCAACCTTGGTGATTCTGTGATTCTGTGAACTTCTTGTAAGTATCTAAATGGAGGTGGGAGTCAAATGGATGAGGGCAGGCTCTTCTCCATGGTGTGTAGCTGTAGGACAAGGAGTAATGGCCTGAAATTTGAGCATAGGAAGTTCTGTACTAACATGTGGAAGAACTTCTGTACAGTAAGGGTGACAGAGCGCTGCAACAGGTTGCCCAGAGATGTTGTGAAGTCTCTTTCAATGGAGATATTCAAGACCCATCTGGATGTCTACCTGTGTGACTTATTGTAGGGAACCTGCTTTAGCAGGGGGTTGAACTCAATGATCACTGGAGGTCCTGTCCAACATCTGTGGTTCTGTGATTCTGTGATTCTGTTATGTACTGTTACACGGACAAAAAAAAAAAAAAAGTCTAAGTGAAGCATGGACATTTCTCACCTTCTCTCACTTCCTCTGTACACATCTGTCTTGAGAATGCTGGCTGCATTATTGCAAGTGCTCCTTGAGAAGCTCTAATAACTAATGTGCATGAAAGAAGTTTCCATTCGAACTGGGACTAAAACAATAATCTAGTCTACAGCACCATTCCTTAAAGGTGTACCAAAAAAAAACAAGTTATTGAGTTAAAGAAATTCATGGCATCTAAAATTTGAGTCTTTCTGAATCAAATCATCAGAAAATTATGAAGAATTTAGAAAGAGAAGTTGCCTTTTGTTAAAAAAACAAACAAACAAACAAACAAACAAAAAAAAAAACCCTCACCAAAAACAGTAGTGTGTAACTCAGTGTGAATGCCACAGAAAATGAATTGTATTCATAGATTTGTTTCGGAACCAATGTTTGAACTGGTCATCTGTTGCCCTCTCTGGTGTTACGTTTTTGTTTCTTAGTTTATTAAACAAGAACAGAGGCTTTGCTGTTGGTCACACTGGATGGCTACCAAGAAGAAATATCCCTAAAAACCACATATTTCTCTAATTAGCTGGTGCCAATGCAATTTACAACAGTTCCATCTATTAGAAAAATAGTAGGAGTCCCTATACAAGAAGTAATAAAACAAATAGCAAATCAGTGTTTGATCCCTGAAATACCAACAAGATCTAGAGAGGCTGCAGATATAAAAAGTTCTATCCCTTTCTTCAACAACAGCAATATCATTTCCATTATTTCTCCAGGTTCCCATTCTGAATTCAAAGCAATTTATCTGAAGTTCAGACACTGTCAATGTGATTTAGTTTCAGTTTTATGGCAACTACAGGTCTCTAATAAGTATGCTCCTTTCATTGATTTTGCTTCCCTTCAGCTGCTGCTGTAAATGTAATTGAAATTTTTGTTTTTTTCCTCTGACCTAATTTTTTTTAACTGACAAAGGAGCAATCAGAGCTGTGTCCTATGAGTTTCATATACTTTATTAATAAGAAATTGTTTCTTTAGAAATGGAATTCCGTAATAGCGTTCATGACATTCACAATAAAATATTGCCTAATATAAAATTTTGTATATTTTCAGATTTTTATGTCTGCAGTTAGCCCAATGAACAAAGAGAATGTCAGTATTACACATCTGGTTTAAGCAAAAAAAGTCATGTTACCTTCTCATCATATAATCCATCAATTACTTTAATAACAAGTGTCACAAATTGTATCTTAACAATATCACAATGTTTTCTGACATCAAGGTAGGCTGATTGATATAAAGATATGTTTATTCTTTGACCATAAGTGTAAAAGAAAGATATGCATACAGACTGGGAGAAGAATGCATTGAGAGCAGTTGCAGACGACAGGAGGGTGATGGAGGATGAAAAGGTGGACGTGAGCCACCAGCGTGTGCTTGAAGCACAAGGGGGCCAACCTGGACTGCATCAACAAAGGGGTGACCAACAGGGAGGGGGAGGTGATTGTCTCCCTCTGTTCTGCCCTTGTGAGGCCTCATCTGGAATACTGCATTCAGGCCTGAGGCAAGACATGGTGCATTTGGAGTGGGTCTAGAGGAGTGCTGTGAAGATGATCAGAGGGCTAGAACAACTTCCTGTGAAGAAAAGATAAGGGAGATGGGCTTGTTCATCTCAGAGGAAAAAAGGCTCTGGAGAGACCTCACTGCAGCTTTTCAGTACTAGAAGATAGCTTATAAACAAGAGGGAGACAAACTTCATACATGATCTGACCGTGATAGGACAAGGGGAAATGGTTTTAATAGTTTTAAACTAAAAGACAGGTGATTCAGATTAGATGCTTAGAGGAAATTTTTTTACTCAGATGGTGACGAGGCTCTGGAACAGGCTTCCCAGAGAAGTTGTGGATGCCCCATCTCTGAGAGTGTTCAAAGCCAGGCTGGAAGGGGCTCTGGGCAGTCTGACCTAGTGCACAGTAACCCTGCCCACAACAGAAGGACTGAAACTGGATGGGCTTTAAGTCCCCTTTCAACCCAAACCATTATATGACTCCATGAAGTCTAATAAAAAAATTAAATAAAATCTAACACTGTGCTGTAATATTTTATTGCTTTCTATGCACTTCTAAATGTTCAGCACATCAGTTGCTGCTACATATTACACAGCCCAATTACCTAAAAAAGTAATTCAATGTACTAATAGCATGATAAATGGAGAGGCATGGTATCTGAGTTCTGTGAAACCATAGAGAAACAAACTCTACTCCTATCAAAACCTTAGAAAAGTATTGAGAACTCTCTGTAAGAAGATAAAACATAGTTTTCTAATACGTATTCATTTTTCCTATTTTAAATGAGAAGAGGGTCTGAGCACTTTTTCCATCGATAAGAGTTTTATATATTGATCTCTGGCTAGCCCACTCTGGGCTCTTACAGATCTCATGGCACGAGGGTGTAACTCTGGTGCTTCAGTCTCTGCTTCCCAGAGTAGGCAGTTATCCTTGACCCAAGGCAGCTGGCAATCCTGTCTGTTATAAGCCAAGATCCAGACATCTGTGGCTTCAAAATCATAATCCTTGGAAGTATGGAATATGAATTATAGCATCAAAGCTGCTGAGCCAGCTACATTTCATTCCTACAGTTGTTGTGAAGCCCCTTTACAATGTGAAAGTATTATAAATGAGTTAATAATCATCTTGAAATGTGTTTGGAAAACACAATTTATCTGACAAATATTTTAACATAGATTAGCAAATGGTCTCTTTGGTGTGAATCTTTGTTATAATGGCTATTAATATTTTTAGATATCTTCTTTCTTATTCTGATGAGAAAATGTCAGTGAATCAGCAGATTAGACTCTGAGAGAACCAGTGACTGGAGATAATCACTTTCAGAGTGCATACAATAAGAGGTGCAGTTTCCTCTAGACGTGGAAAGTGAGTGTGATCCTCTTCCTTTCTAGTCTGCCTTTTGTTCACATCCTTTTTTCTCATTTTCCTTTCTTAATCTCTGAATAATATCCTGTCTTGTCTACTGCCCCCAAGGTTTCCTTAATATAGTCATAGAAAGCTGCCAACATATTTTAAAAGGGTCAGAATAATAAATGCTTAAAGCCATCTGGGAAAAAAAGTTGTAAGCAGTCAGCAATGATATTTATTTAACTTTTTTATTTAGTTCAAAGGTAAAGTGAAGGAAGATACTAAAAACACCCTAAAACCAAGCACATACATTTAGGTCCTAATTCGGCATGGTGATCAGGGTTGTCAGATTGCAGCCCCATTTCCTGGTCGTTGAAATACAGTTTATTAATCATTTTGTGTGACTGGGCTCTTTGATAAAAACTCACTAAGGGGTAAATCTCCCTAAGGAGTAAATCTAGTGCAGGATGATTCGTTGCAGTATCATGTAACAGGAATTCAGCCTCCCAGACTGCAGGAGGATGGTATAGGAAAAACACTCTATCATTAGCTCTGCCCACACCTCCAGTGCTCAAAGATGAAGGAACTTGGACAAAACTAGATAATTTGAATTTGCTGGCCCTTAGGAAATGAAAGAGAGAAAGCAAAAGGGAAAAGAGAAAAGGGAAAAGGAGAAGGAGAAGGGGAAGGGGAAGGGGAAGGGAAAAAGAGGAAGAAGAAAAGGTAAAAGAAATAGAAAAAGGGGGAAAAAAAGGAAAAGGAAAAGAAAAAGAAACAGAAAAATCTTTCTTCAGTCAGAATGGATCACCTGAAATTAAAATATCATCTTCATTTACAGTGAATCTGCCTGGAAGTGAAGTCCTGCCCATGACAGATTTTGCATATCACAGAATGGCCAAGGTTGGAAGGGACCTCAAGGATCATGAATCTCCAAGCCTCCTGCCACATGCAGGGCCACCAACCTCCCCATTTAATACTAGACCAGGCTGCCCAGGGCCCCATCCAATCTGGCCTTGAACACCTCCAGGGACGGGGCATCCACAGCCTCTCTGGGCAGATGTTCCAGCACCAAGCATATCTCCGAGTATCTGGTTTTCAGCGGTTTACGGGCTGGTTCAGCCCAGTTCCATGACTAGCGGGGCGGAGGGATCCGCAGATCTGTGCCTCCAGAAAAGGGGAAATAGCAACGAATAATTAAAAACAGCAGCAACGATCTGAGGAGAAACAAATTAATTTACTAAATATGGTATCGGGATGCAAGATAACACACTATAATACAATACAATTAGAATTGAAGCTAATAAACCAAATATAATGAGAGCATTCAAAAGGTAGAAAGGCCTCACCATAACGCTGAGGTAAGACATGCAGTCAGGTTGAGCAGCAAGGAGGAGAGCTGAAAAAAGGGAGGTTCTCGTGACCTTGCCAGAGGTTATATCACCTCTGTGAATGCATAGTCTTCTGGGATATGTAGTTCTTCTGCTCCAGACAGGTGCTTGGAACTGGAGCATTAACTCTTTAACTCCCAGTGCACTACATGATGTTACGATGTGGAACACCAATAACAAAATAATCATAAAACCATAACAATAGTGTATATGCAACACTACCACAGTACTACCATCCAGGAGATGTAGAAACAAAAAGATGTTTACAAACTCATTAACATGAAACTGGAAAGGAGGCAAGATGAATAGTGTGTTCCAGGAGATTCTGTTGTAATTATCTGTCCAACCCAGCTGCACAACAGACAATACAATGCAAGTCTGAAATAGAAAGTACTCATTTCAAGCAAATAAAACAAAATACAGAAATAAAGGAATAAGTACACTGTCGTGGCATACTCTGAAAGGCTGCCTGGTTCTACAAAGAGAAGGTTTTAAAAACCAAAAAAAATTCCCACAGTAGTCAGATCAATATAATCTCTAGTAGACATACTGTCTATCAAATCTCAACACAGTACTCTGTGATATTTATCTTTCAATATTTCCTAGAATTTTTGAGGAAATGAGAAGTAAAACTTACCTTGGCAAAATAAAACCAAAACATGAGACATATTTTGCGTTAGAGTTCATTGTGAATTCAATGAACAAATTGCACGGCCTTCTTTTTAGGTTTCATTTTTATTGTACCACAATATCTCTACAATCTGATTGCAATGTTAGCTGTCTTTATATCTGTAATACTAATTAAATGTCAAGGGCTGTACTGGATTCAGTATATCACAAAGTGCTGCATATTTATAGCAAATTTGTGCCTTAATATCTGATTCCCACTGTATCTAATGTATCTGCTTAGTCATCCCTTGTTGGATAGAAATTGGTTCATCATTCACTTATCCTCACTAATTCAGTGAAATGACTAAGCAGAAATCTCATTTACTGAAAAGTATTAACTTCAAACCTACGGATATAGGTATTTTAATCCATCAGAGGTAAGGACATAGGTAAGGATAAAAACAGCTGAACTCTCATAAGGCAGTTTGTTTGCAAAGTGGGAAGAAAAAATAAGAGACGAAAAAGAAAAAAGACAGAAGAGCCCTAGTCCTTAAGATAAATGTCTTAATAACATACCATTGCAGCTAAAGATCAGTTTATAAACACAAAATAAAAATATGACAACAGTGCAAAATGTGTAAAAATTACATTTTTGGTAACTGATGCTAATGATCATAGCTAGGTATTTATTGGATATTTTTTGCATTCTTAAAAGGATGACATGCGCTAATTAATCTGAATACAACAGAGAAATATCTTTTATGTACTTATATTAGCTTACTTGTTCCCTCCCTCCACCACTATATATTATTTTCTTCACTTTCATACTTCTTTCAGTTATGTTACTGAAGTTTCTTTGTTCAGTAAAAACAGAACTTAAAAAACAGTACGTGTACAAATACTTTATATTATTTTCAAATATTACAACATGGAAAAAAATCTGGTTGCAAATGGAGGCAGTGAAGATATGGATATAAGAATACCCATGTTTTCAAGATTCTTAGCCCGTACTGAAAATTTGTAACAGCAGTCAGTGTCAGGAGGATTACAAGTGAGTTCACAGGTCATATTCATCCCTGTACAGTGCTATTAATGTTTGCATAGTTTAAGAATCTATATGACCAACCCTACAAATATGGCAACAGAAAATGCATAGCTAATGCTCAATAAAATAAAAGCTAATGCCATTTTCTGAGACCAATCCCAATCATTGCTCTAGGTTCAACAATATGAGTGTTACCAAATCACCTCTTAATCAAAACATGAACAAAGCATGCATCATGCAATTACCTAAGTGTTGTGCTGAGCTATAGTATAATAGTATAGTATAATTAAATACTACAAGCATCATTCTTCATTTTTATTAAAAGTCATTGAGAATGGCACTAATTCCTTTGTGGTTTCCAGCAAAGAATCACAGTAATGAATCACCTAAAAAATCGTACTGAAATAGAAACCGCCCCAAGCAGGTAACACTTGGACAGCTTTAGTTAAGCTAGTATGTATATAAGTCACGATTTATCTAACAGAACCTCCTTCTTCACAGGCAGACAGATTGAAGGCAGAGAATAAGAACATATTTGAAATGATTGAAAGATGATTAAGGCCTGAAATAATAATAATAATAATAATTAAAAAAAAAAAAAAAAAAACGAAGAAAGGCAGAACAACTGCCATTGTTTTTCAAAAATCTGGGTTTTGCTTTGTTTTGTTTTGTTCATTTGTTTGTTTTTTGTCAAGTGTCTTTCTACCCAAAACATTATTGAAGTCCCATTTTTCTACCAGTCTCTTCTGAGGACACACAGCTACACAGGTGCAACTTCAAAATTAGAAGTTAATTGAGACATTTATTAGGAGGACAGTATGTAGCACCCTGAAAATGTCTAAGAAGGAAGGAAAGGCCTATCAACACCACCAAATGGATCTGTTTCTTGCGTGGAGCATCACAGGCTTAATTTTCATACTATCAAGACTTTTGGATGAGATGCCAACATCTCATTAGCCAGAGTGGTAACTAAGCCTCCTTTGCTTCCTCAGAAAAGAAAGATACAGATAGAAACACAAGATCACCCAATTTAGATTATGGTGGTATGTTGGATTTTTTTTGCTTCTTGAAGTAAAAAAAAAAATAGGTAAGAATAAACTCATTCTTCTTCAGCAGGATTACAGTTCATTAAACTTACTTGCTCTTAAAGTCAACAGCATAATAAATGTCTTCCTTAAAATTATTTAATGCTGTCATTACAGTCAGGTGTGATGAGTAGTTCTAAGGAGACAATAATAATATTCAGTATAAAGAGTAATGGCAAATGTGTGTATATGTACCTCTTTTTTCTCCAAGTTATATGAAGTTTTTTTTATTTTTTATTTTAAGGAAAAAATGTCCTCAGTAAAAGGTCAAAACTTGTAAGTTCATTATTTGTGTTGTTATTATTGTATTATGGTATTACTCCATATAATACATACAGCAAGAAAGAAAACACAGTTACAATTCTCATTTTCTTTGTCCTAGTAGGAGAATTTGGCTGAATTCAGAGCAAAAATGAGTGCCAATATTTGGGAGTCATTCACTAAAAAATCTCTTCTGAGGAGAAATTTGTGTCAACCAGTAACAAAATCTTTTCTCACTGACATTTAATTGTTGGTGAAATCACTTTCTGAGATGGGGAAAGGTAGGTAAAGATTTTTCTACACTTATTTGGAGGAGAAATTCAGCATGTATTGATTAACTTTCATAAGTTTCCCGTTTGAATTAATCTCACTGAAAA
Source organism: Tragopan temminckii (assembly GCA_028571105.1). Lineage (NCBI taxonomy): Eukaryota > Metazoa > Chordata > Aves > Galliformes > Phasianidae > Tragopan > Tragopan temminckii. The sequence continues at coordinate 55,419,457 of JAOWBP010004700.1, read as the reverse complement.
CCCTGACTGTCATTTACCTTGAATATAAAAACTGATTTCTGTGTGCTGTATGCCCGTATAGATCTTACAAATTTTTGTCCATCACTGATCAGCCAGAAATGTTATTTTTTCTGTATTCTCATATTCTCATGAATAGCACTACTTTTAGTCGACTATTTCCAGAAAAAAAAAAAATCAACAAAAAAAGTCAGCTAGAAATGAATGACTAAATTTCTCTTTGCATACATAATCCAATAAAATTATATCTGTATATATTATATCAGTCAGGCAAGCTGATTCACAGAAGTTCTAAGCATTCTATTTATTCTGTTGAATTGCGAAGTTTAAAGGATGCTAATGTAAAATAGCTACTCTGATAATGTACTTCAATAGTAATCTCAGCCAGAAAATTCTTCTTTCCCTTCTGAACAAATGTTATTATCTTCCTGTTCCATTGTAACTGAGTGAAATGAATTATAAGGCAGAGACAGTAAGAAATTTCTTTCTGTGATGAGTTGGGTAGGTGTTTTAAACTACGTCTCAAAATACTGAACGTATATGTAAGATCTCTATTGTGAAACGAACTGAATTATCTTTCCTTGCCTACTTCTCCATATTCAGTGTGTACATAGTTTGTTTTGAGCTTTTGTTTATGTGTTTTCCATTTGTGTGGTTGTTGGTCACTGGGGGAGCAGCAGGGTTGCATTTCATAGTTTGAGGCTGATATGTTGAACCCTTATTTGCAGGGGGCAGAATATACCTTTCAGAGACTTTTGGCATGCACACTTCCATATCTATCATTTCATTAGCTAATGCTGGAGAACCTTGGGGTTAAAAGCTGTGTTAATGAAGTCAGGGGTGTGATTCAACTCCCCAGGCTGTACATTTCTCACCATATCTACACATTTATTCAAGCGGAATAATTTGTCAGATTATGCCAAAATAATAAGATCATGTCGACCCCCAAAAATGTTGTAGGTTGCAGAGACATCAAGCTTTAGCCAGAATGCTTTCACTCTGGTTTGGGGTTCGGTGAAGAAAAACTGTGAGGAAAAGCAGTTTTGTGATGAAGTTTTTGAAGTAAGTCTGGAATAAGTGGGGGATAATCCACTATATTTTCTTTGTTAGACCACATCCACCTACACTCTTCAATGCATGTTGAATACTTCAGTTCCACCTACATTCTCCCCTTCACACCATACCCCATCCTTCCCCCCCCAAAAAAATACAAACAGGCAAAAATAATAAATGTTTCTTAGCCATTCAAGGTTGCTTGCACTTTATCAACCAGAGTTTACTTCTGAATTTCACTGTATTTCCTACTTAATACCTGTGTTGTTTTAACAAGTCTATAGGTGAAATATGTATGAATTTCAAAGAAAATGGAGATTCAATATTTTTTGGATAAGCCTTGGTGTTCTGAAGGAAAGGGGAAATAGCTTTAAATTGGAAGAGGGTAGATATTAGATAGATATTAGGAAGAAATTCTTTACTGTGAGAGTGGCGAGACACTGGAACAGGTTGCCCAGAGAAGCTGTGGATGTCCCCTCCCTGGAAGCACTCAAGGCCAGGCTGGATGGGGCTGTGAGCAACCTGGGCGAGAGGGAGGTGTCCCTGTCTATAGCAGGGGGTTGGAATTAGGTGACCCTTTCAAGATTCTGTCTTAACTTAGTCTCTCATTAAAACAAAATGCAGTATTTAATTCCTTGCAAGAAAACAAGTCCTCAAAACTAATTTTCCATCTTTTTCTTTTCATTCCACATTATGCATAATGAAATATGTACTGAATATTATCATGTTATCTTTCAATACTGCTGAGTTAGACCTGGTCTAAAATTAACAAAATTAGCTAAATTTGCTTCACGAGACTTTGTTTTCACACTGGATATCCTAACCACAATCAGATAGTCACCAGCAACCTAACAGTATACCAGTTAATGTAGTTAGAAAACAACATTTCTTTTTTATTATTATTAATGCTTATTCACCAAAGATAACTTGGTTTGTTTTCGTTGTTCTTGTCTACACTGTAAGTAAATTTAGGAGAGATCTAGAATCAAGCTGCTCTCCATTCATTAAACTACACACCTATTCACACAGAGCTACTCCTAAATAATGGAAGCTATGATTTTGGTCAGCCTACTTGGAGATAAGAAAAGAACTCTCAAGTCCCAACCAACATGAACATATTATGGTTTTTTGAATTCAGACTACAAAGGAAATAGAATATTGTCTAGTCCATTTGCTGTTAGATAGAAGATCTAAGAAATAAAATGTGTGAATTCTGTTATAGCTAAAATACCATGTTTTCTGCTTAGAAGTTTTTCCCAATCTGAATAAAAAAAAAAAAAAGAAAAAAAAAAGCTTCTTAAAGAAATATCCTCATAGAAGTTTTAGGGAAAAAAAAAAAAAATTAAAAACATTGTGTAACATTGTGTATGAATAATTCAATTTTGATTTGCATTTATTTGTATTACAGTGTAAGAGCATTAGGAAACATGTTGTTATGTTTAAGTAATGTTTCATTTTGCCAGCTGGAGAATAGCTGGTAGTTTCAGAAAAAATTATGCCTCTAGGCCAGAACTTACGGTTGAGTTGCATCTTACAGATTCATTGAGATCACCAAGGTCAAAGAAAAATATTCTGGGAGAATAATGGGGCATGTCCAGGAGCCAAAAGCACAGCTGAGAAGGCAGTTGAGTGGTTCAGAAAAACAGGAATCAGAAAACTTCTCAGAGAAATCTTAGATAAGATCAGCCTGCCAGGAGCCAGGGCCTAAAACAACAATTCATTAAATTACTTTCCACAAAGTGCTCATGGAATAGTACTATGGAGGGAGGCACCACAGACAAAGATCAGAAGATGGTTTGTAAATAATCGTATATGCCTTGAAATACTTGTCAGTGACTGTATAATGGCATATGAGGCAGGTTGCCCAGAGATACGGAGTATCCCTCCTTGGAGATATTCAAAAGCCATCTGGACAAGGTCGTGGGCAACCTGCTGTAGGTGGCCCTGCCAATGCAGTGGGGTTGAACAAAATGGCCTTCAGAGTTCCCTGCCAACTTCAACCAGTCTGTGATCCTTTTATATTAAATCATCATTTAAAAGGGCAGGTTTTTAACTAAAGATTAAAATGATTATTTAAGTTCAGGGGGACAACAGTGGCAATTTATAAAACTGGCCTGAAATCCAACTGAATTTCACACATGCATCTGTCAGTGAATTTCACATATATCACTGCTTAGTAATATCAGAAAGAAATGCTACCCTCAAGAACAGAATTAAAAAATTCCGTCTGAATGCTGGGGAACTTACTAGAGCAAAGGGGAGACCTGGTTCTTGAATTTCTCCTGTGGAATAAGATTCTTATAGTTTCAAATGCTCCCATAGTCCTGCTCCAACTCTTCTGGTTTTCCCTACCAAGGCAGCAATCTCCACCCCACAGAGAGAAAGTTATGATCTGATTAACAAGTAGCACTGGATTTTTCATAAATGGATTTACAGAATTGTAACAGCACCTTAAAAATCCTCTTCTGAAGAAAACTATCTGTCATAAGGTAAATTCATGCTTATCTTCCTCCCAAAGACCCTATGACATTTGTATAATCAACTGTTCACATTCTACTTCGAGATTCTCAGATAAAATATGCTGTCTGAGCACCAGGTATTATTCATTGTTACGATTCATCACGTTTCTTTGGTACAGCATGTGACAGACTCTCTAAAATTAGTATCTGACTCTTCTTCAGGAGCTATTAGAGCTTGTACCCAATGACTAAGATGTTCTAACCTTGAGTATTGTGAAGTGCCTTTGCTTTCATGTCAGCTACATAGCACATAAAAATGTAATCCTTTAGTAAATGGTCTTTCCTTATCCTCCTTTTAATACTTGATAAACAAATATTGCTACACACCAGGGGACAAAGAGCTTTAAATCTTTGACTGTAAACAACTGAACGTGAATAAGAGTTTTATTAGTGAAAAACAGTAAGGTGGGTTCATAAGCCCATTTGCAGAACAAGCTACACAATAACCACACACACATACACAAAAAGAAAAGGTCAGGAGACTGTTAAAAAGCACAGTTTCAAAAAAAAAAAAAAAAAAAGAAAGAAAATTGGAAAAAAATTAGACAAAAAATTGAAAAACAATAAACACATGGATTGTAAAGTTCAACTTATATGCTCTTCATTGTTCCTAGTGCAAAGATATGTGTACATCTTTGCTGCAATTATTTATCATGACAGACCTGCCACCATCAAAGGCACAAAATCTGTGGAAAGGAATCTTCAATTCCTGTTGAATAATTTATAACAGCTGTCTAAAGTTCAGACACTTTCCTGTTTTCATTCTGCAAATCTACTTGCTAATTTTTAGCAAATTTTGAGCAAAGAAGTCTTCCACTTGTGAATCTTAGGAAATATGTAATTCATTATTATTTCTTCTTGATTCAGTCCTTGTTAGATGGGAATTAAAAACATCAACAAGAATAGGAAAAAAAGAAAAGCAGATAAACCCCAACATATGCTTTATGTGGGATGTATTCAAACAATTTCCATTCTGGAAAATAATCAGTTTCTGTAAGAATAATCACAAAGTGTTTTAGATTACATTTCATGTCTGGTATCAAGCGATAACAGTTGTGGCAAGATTGGTTTGTGTGTACATTTACCTGAAATACATGAAATAAAGGGAATTATACACATTTTCTTGCAGATGAGAATATTATTTCATCAAATCATTAACGTGATTACTATAAAAGTAATTAAAAAATCACTTGCAGAAAGATTATAATATTATTTAAGAGTTTGATGGAAAAAATATTACAATGAGTGGTATGTTTTGGATTAAATATTCACAAAGCAGATAGACTTCTGATTAAAGCTAGTACATACTAAAAGTGTCTGTAAAAGTAATAGGAAAGAGATTTGTACTTTTATGACAGCACTGTAAAAATCCTGAAACAGTAAAAAACATAAGTATCATCAAAAATTGACATACACTGAAGTATATTTATGGAGTCATTTTATCTAGAAAACCAAGAGGGAAATATATGTTTCCAATTTCTCTTCAGCTGTGAAACAACATCCTTTAATATTGAAAGTATTTACATTACCAGTCCTTGCCAGAAACAGAAAAGGAAGAACTCACAGCAGCTCTGTTTTGCCTTTTGCCAGACATAGGATCAGAAGCTCCACAGTGAGTAATCAACTTCTTATCTGCTAGAGGTCATTTACAAGAATAACTACAAAAGACACTTAATGTGTACATATTCATAAAAATCCCATCATGCTTGATGCTGACTGTGTTTTATTTCTTATTATTGCTTGCAGCAGTAATCACATAAAGGACAACAAATGCAAAGGGAAGACTCAGAGAGGAGCTTGTGTATAACACCACTATTCTGGAAATAATCATATGTCCAGAATAAGTGACTTCTTATGCTAATAACTGCTTAGATATTTAAAGAACAATTTCTATATGTAACAAAGGTGTTTGCAACAGCTATGGAAAATGGAATTTTGCAAATATGAATACTTAGTTCTGCACTGATGGGTACCTTTTCCCCTCATAAACTTCAGTTCTACACAAAACAATGGTCTTAAAAATATGAAACATCCTAAATGAGCATTTAGAAATTTCCAATAGAAATATTGTGTCTTAGATGAGCTTGTACTCTAATGTTATTAACTATTTTTTTAAAAGGACATTGTTAGAGCTACTGCAGGTGCTAAAACACCTGTTCAAACATTCGCATTGATGTTTTCATAAGCATCTGCAAATTTGTAACAATACTTCAACACATTCATTTGTGTTTTAGGGGGATAACTAAAAATTCATATGTGAACACATTTTTGTGCACTTTAGTTCACTGACTTTACATTTACAGAAAAGTGCTGCCTACTCTACAAACATCCCTCAAAATACAGGAGGCACATACACTGCCATGACTGCAATTCTGCAAAACTGTTTCATTTTAGATATAGATCATTTCTTAACAAGTCTGAATACTCACTTTTCTTTTTTTCTTTTCTTTTTCTTTTTCCTTTTCTTTTCTTTTTGTTTTTCCTTTTTCTTTTTCTTTTTCTTTTTCTTTTTCTTTTTCTTTTTCTTTTTCTTTTTCTTTTTCTTTTTTTCTTTTTCTTTTTCTCTTTTTCTTTTTTTTCCCTTTTCCTTTTCCTTTTCCTTTTCCTTTTCCTTTTCCTTTTCCTTTTCCTTTTCCTTTCTCTTTTTTATTTTTATTTTTATTTTTTGCATAAATCTGGGAGCTGCATATTTTAATAAATATTTTCTTTTTAGTATTGTCAACAGAGACTTATATTTAAGGAAAAGTTAAAATCAGAATAGAAAGGTCATAGAAACACTCAGCTTACTATATTAAATCTATCATAAATCTATGGCCATCCATAACTGTGCAGTAATTGGCCAGAGGGATAGCACTTACTCACGAAGTGTTATGAAATTATGCCAAAGTTCTGTAAAAATTGTCTGTCTTATTCATTATTGTGAATGATGATCCCTCCAATACTGCCACCTCAGGGATTTCAGTACGTGAGTCTTCAATGCACAGAATAAAAAGTGTTTTCTATTTGATTGGAATTAATTTCTTTGCTATGGAATAAGTAAGTAGTATTCATTTTACTGTTTTAAAATCCTTGGAAAAAGAGCTACAGCTCCACAAGTAAATAAGCAGCATTATGGAAAGGAAAATTCAGAATCATATTTTTCTTAGTATTCAGATCTTCTCAAGGCATTTTAATGTCAAATTACTTCCAGACTGTGTAGAAAAATCAGTTACAAATCACAGATCTTTTACTGAATTATACATTCGTAGACCACCAATGAATTTATCTGCATAACATAAGAAACATGAACAGCAGCTGCAGTATTTCCATTACATTTTCATTCTTCTGAGCCCAGAATGCTTTAAACACTGTTTACCAGCAATGATACTGAAAGTTGTAATGGTATTTCAGTCTCCAAGATTACCAAGCCGCTAATGTTTCTCATGAAAGAGCTAATGCCATGGTATAAGGAGTCAATCACACTACACCCGTCCCACTCCTTGAGAAAAAGGGGGAGGAGAAGGAAGAGGGAAAAACTCAATTAAGATAGGAGAAACTAATTTATTAAAAGGAATGTGAGAAAATACAAATGTGAGAAAATGTCTCTACTTCCAACAGCCTATCTCATGATGTTATGATACAGAATACTGATAAAACTAGGACAACTGATAAAGAGGACAAAATACCCTTGTTCAATGCACATTTTATTTGTTCAAGTCCAGTTGGAACTATGGGTGATTTCATGTAATCATCAGGAAGACTAGCTTTCAGACACTGAAGGCAGCGAATAAGTTCAAACTTGCTCTTATGTCTCAAAAAAAATGTTCTTCTAATCACTATGAGGAACATTCAAAAAACGTCACCCCACTGGTTAAGGAGTAGAAAAAGTAATAGGAAAAATTTAAAAATGAGAAAAAAAGAATAAGTAAAATAAAATTCTGCAACAACCCTTGAATCCTGTGAGTAGGAGCCACTCTTCCAACTCTGAAAACACATAACATGAAATTATCCAAGTGAAAAAAAATAATTAATAATACAAAAACACCGTACCAAAAAGGAAAGATTAAATAAGCAAAGGTTAGAGTTAGGCTTAAGATCATGACCCCTACAAGAAAAGACTACTGTTGAATACTAGCATATATCCTCACTTTCAAGTTTGTTTCATCACAGGTGTCTGTCAGCAACAAGAGTTATTCTTACTTTTTTCTATGTCTCAAAGAAAATTTAGTGGAAAGATAAAAACTTGAATGAACTCAGTAGGAAAGACCAACACTACAAAATCCTCCCAGCCAGAAAAAATACTTGGTGTTTAGAACAGTTCCATGGGAGACAAGAGTTGGGAGACAAATTATAAAATATGTTGAGTCCAGTTTCAGCCTTCACATAGATTGATCTGGATGGTGAAATGCTGTTAAACCATGTAGCTCTGATGGAGTAAGCAGAGCTCTGTTGATGAACTGTAAAAGACAACAGTGAGAAAATGCAATTAGAGATTGGTATCCCTCAAAATAAATACTCGAGAGAGATCTTTTCAATTGTACCTCTTCACTGGCAGCACAGGTTTCAGATCAGGTACAGAGACTGTTGTGGGCCTTGTTTTCATGATTTCCACCTCAGGATTAGGTTTTCCTAAGCTGTTAGGTAGGTTAGGATCCTCTCAGTTTGTGAACTGTGTGCCTGCTGTTCACATCCTTCTAGTAAGCAGAATGCAGCACAGCATTCCTCCTTTTACAGTTGCACTGCATGGCAGATGAAGATGAATCACCTATCCCAGTGTCACTCCTATCCCAGTGTCACTCCTTTAGCTTTTCAGTTGCCAAAGATGTCCAGTGGTAATATGGCATTACCAGGTACATTCAGATGAACACAGATGTTTTTTCTCCATCAAATGGTTCTATAGACATGTTAAGATATCTGCTTTAAAGATTTTATGCTTAAAAACATTCTGATAAATAATCCATTTTTTTCACCCTTTGCAGATGTCTTCAGCTCTTTCCTATAATCTAAAAAGACAACACTCTTCTCCAGATTACTGTTGAGGATTTTAAAATAAAATTTCAATTCTAACATTCCCCATCAGATGCAAAATACTTTGCCATTTCTCATTAATTTTCACTCACAGTCTTTAAGATAGACTGAAAGCTGACTTGAACCAGTTGTGAGAATTAGATTTCATCATACTTTATCAGTGCATTACTGAAATCCAGTCACTTCCACTGTGTTCTTTTTATCTCTTAAGTAATTAAATAAAAGTCATATGTTGCTTGTAAAGATCCATTGTTTATTAACAAGATTAGTAACATACAGATTTAGCTCTGTTTCACATTCTGTTTTCAATAAATCACGTCTTTAAACTGAACATTCTTTATACTCTATAGGAAAACCTCCATGCATACCTCTATCTCTCTCCAATTATCAGAGGAGATGGTTTGCCAGATATATACCTGAAGGAAAACTAAGACAGCAAGAGGCCAAATTCTGTCCAGTTGATTTATTATAAATTCTAAGCAGCTAGGGAATGCGGGGAAGATGGGGAAGTTAGTGGTAGCAAAGACAGAAATCCTAGTGAACTCTTTACAAAGCAGGGATAGTCACCACCAGGGATCCAGTGACATCACACCCAAAAAGAGCAACAGACAAAAAGGGTTTCTTCTGATCGCCCAAGAGTAAATGTTTCTCTTACCACTATTCTCATGGTAACCATTAACCTCCAAAGCTTGTCAAACATGCTATGTCTCAGATGGGTACTGCCGAACAAGCTTTGAGCCAAAAATTGTTCCAGCTTCTCACAACCACCCAAATCTAAAACATCATTTATTTCTAATATTAGCTTTTTTTATAAAAGGGTTCTAAAAATATCCAACTTACTCTACACTTATAGCATCAGTCAACACAACCTAAGAATAAGGTGATGGCAACAGATAAAATCTTAGTGCACATACAGTCTCTGTTAAATGCTTGCATATGCTTTTTTCTGTCGTTTCTTCTTCATTAAAAAATGAATTACAGCTCTTTATATGATGATGATTTAGAAATCGGAGGGGCTTAGTTTTACTCTGCTGCTTCATATCTGCAGGCACTGTGAATCCATTCTAAAGCAGACTTAAGAAGGTAGCTTAAAAAGCAAATCTCTGACGATTCTGTCATTTAATTATTTGTATTCGGTGTAATTAGAAACATGTCACACCGAATCCAGGAAATTCTCAGTACACGTGCAAAATGCGTTCCATAGTTTAAAGCAGCTGGGTGAAAGAAGTGTTGATCAGAAATAGCCAGATTCTGTTCTGAGCTGCACTTATTCCCATTTCATGTAATACCAATTAATCTCTTGGTACTATTCAAGTCCATTCAAAAGAAAAACACCTGAAAGGTCACAATCCAAAGAAGCAGAAACCTACAATTTCCAGGCTCATGATTATATTATGGGAATGTGTTAGGAAGGGTAGGATTACTAGTCATCAGCAGTAATGCTCAGGTGTCACAAGAGGACCCTAATGCAAACAGGGCATTCAGCACCTGCAGAGGTTCTGCCTCCTAATACCTGTCACAAAACTGGGGCCCCAGACACTACTGTTATTTACAACTACCAGGAAAAGGCATTATTCAACAAAACGTTCATAAATATTTATTTTGCAATGTAACTGTCACATCAAATATGTCTGATGTATTAAAGCACAGTTTCGTAAACACCAGGCACCTACATTACTGTCTGGCTTTCATGGCAAATATGCATGCCTTATTAATGTTACATTTAAGCTTAATTCTTAGTGGAGTACTAGGTCATGGCTTTCTTGTGTTGTATTGCATATAAAGAAGCATCATTAAAGAATATTTTTACATTGTGTTGCTATTCTGAAGATAAATCCTTTAGAGAAGCCTATCATTTTCCAATTGTTCCTGGGTCAAAGAAAAAATTATTAATATATCAATCATTTCATCTTGGGACCTGTATCACAATAACTTATTACCCAACACGGCATCAGAGCTGATGGAAAGGAAAGTATCATGCTACATCAACATTATTTTTTTAAACATTCCTTGTTCTCAACCAAGTGGCATAAAGTGATTTACTTTCCATTTGCCTGTAAAAGGGAAATTTACTTTTGAGGCACAGTGTGCTAACAAGAAATGACTCTTTCTAGATGTATGTCAACTTAAATGGTATAAAAATAGTGCTTTTTCTTCTTTCATTTACGCAAAAAGCACCATGAGTGTTAGCCAACAATAGAATATTCTTGTAAGTATTTCACTAACGTTTAATAATGTAAAAAAAAAAAATTTTTTTTTTCTTAAATATATATATTTCATTATATTTTGAATGGGAAGAAGCTAAGCCCAATTTCTGGCAATATTTTCAGTGGCTTTCCTAAAGAAAATGAAAATGTACCCTGCATTTCTGACTTCAACACTGCATAACACATCAGAAGAAACCAACTGGTAGGAATTCAGGAACAAACGTCTGTAGTTATTAAACTCCAGTGCAGTTAATTATAAGAACTTATTAAATCTTCTTAATATATAACATTTTGTGAAACTCTAAGCAAAGGTAGGAATAAAACATCCTAATTTTAAGACGTCTCTGGGGTGATGTATTCAAATATTATAAGTATGAAGAAGGTAATAAAAATGAAGTTAAACAGTATGTTACTGATTATATGCATGCAATTATTGTCATAAGTGGATTAAGTAACACTTGATAGATTTAGTGCTGACATGTATTTAGGACTGTAGATTTTGAGCTATTTAGGACTAAACTAAGTCTTTAAAACTGAGCTGTACACAGTGGAGGATCAAAAGGTTTTCTGCAGTGTCTCTGTAGCTCTGAAATCCGTCCCTTCTTAAGCTGCCTTTATGATAAATTCCATCTCATGCAGGTAAAATCTTTTCTATTCAGGCTTTTGAAAATGAAAGTTTGAAGAATGGTGAAATCATGAAAGGAAAAAAAGAAATAAAAGAATTTTTTTCAATTGTCTGGAATATTGGTGCCATATTGGATGTTATCGTCACTCTATAGCTCACTTAGAGCTGCTCATTTTGTTCTATTTTTAAATTAGAACAGGAGTTCTGAGAATAGAGGTTCTCAAGGTGAATTCATGCCCAATTAAATACAGAGAGATTGTTTTTCACTTCAACAGAAACAGTTTTTATCTTAAGCTCCTTTTAATAATTGTTTGAACACAGAAATGTTATAGAGTGTTATAATCCTCAACTACTAGTGAAACACATTACATTTTCTCGGGTTAACTGGAATTCATAGGCAAACCTGTGAGGTTTTTCTCTTCTTTTAACGTATGTATTTATCTTACCACCATTATGTCTACATATTACCAAAGTCACAGTCAAGATGCTCGGTGGAAATGGCTTATGGTTGAGATACTCAACTAGTTGATATCCACAATATTTAGGGACATATTTAATTTTATTTCATAAACAGTGTAAGTCATGCAGGACAATGTCAATTTTTTGGTCCAATCAGTTACAATATCCTTTCCCCCACAGTAGTTACTATCTGTTGTTTTGGGTAAGGGATGTGTCTCATGCCAGACATCCCACCATAACTCTATTCCGTACTAAGGGACAAAATTTCCTAACAGCTTTTAAGAAAATTAATTTTTATTTCTCAGTCATGAGATGGAAATGCACCTATCTTAGGCCCTGATCCAGAAAAGCTCTTAAGCATGAGCCTAACTTTTACCATGCTATTAAGCGATTTGTTGGATTGGGGCCCTAAAACACATAGCAAAACTTAGTGATCTGTGGAAAGCAGTAATTATAATTGCTGTGTTCATCACTGATTTCTATTTTTGTGAAGGGCAAAGCAAAAAAATTTACATCAGTCACAAGAAAATGTGTCTTTTTGATTTGTTTGAATTTCTGCTGTTTCTTTATTTGATTTGATTTATTTTGTGGTTTCCCTTTTATCATAGTATAATATTATAGAATTAACTGAAAAACAGCCTTCATATTCAATGGTAATCTTTAGAACTACTAACCAATAACTGTCCTTAATGTAATATGCAATGCTTGCCTATTAATCTAGGTAACTATCCAGCAGGAAAAGTTAAATCTCCAAAATACTGTCTTTATCATTTTCTAGTGTTAATGAATTTGTATTGTGGAAGAAAATTCTCCAAAAGTCTTAAACCTAAGCAAAACAACAGTACTACATAAGCAAGCAAAATCAGAACTCACCTCTGAAGACAAAATCTTATGCCAAAAGAAAAAGAAAAGTTGAATTTATTGCATCACATAGGTAAGATGCCATCACATTTAAATTCCTTCCTCAGTAGTGCTGCTATTGACTTGAAAATTTCGCATCTATTGCATGTGTCTGTACAATATTTATTACATTCTGTACATTTACCTGCATCTTTTACTGTACATTTCATCACCCTATCTGCTTTAGAATGGGGAAACCATCAGTGTATTTTTTATTTGAAATATACTTTTGCAGTTCATGCTTTTACAATTAGGGCATTATACTTAGTTCTCTGTGAGACACTGACTCCTGGAAACAAGCAGGAGATTTGCTTTCTATGGTTCTGTGCAAATAAAATTAGTGAACATGTACCGAAGATTCTCTTAGCCTAACAATATAAAACCACCTACTGAAAAATCTAAAACCACACTGTGTTGCTCTTAATGATCATCCGAATCTTTGAATGACATTTTCAAAGTCAGACACATTCTTAGTGAATTTTGGCTTGGTTCCTCATCTAATCCCACTAAACAGGAGAGATCACAGATGTCATCATTGTAACCTCTTCTGTCCTTCTCTGTTTGAGCTCTTGAGAAAGCTATTGTAACTGTAGTTTTCCTTTCAGTCAACATAGCACTGTATGTTTTGGGAACTGTTGAGCATTTGTCACTGCATGCTGAAACAGAAGTTGTAATAAGAAGTTCAGTGATTTTGGTTATTTGCAGTTTAATGGGAAAAATTAAAGTGCTGCTCCAAAAGTAATGCTTCCTGTTTTATTATGGTGGCCCATGATGCCAAAGGTGGATGTTGGTGTTTGAACTTTCCCACCAGTATTCCATTACATTTTTTTGCTGTGTGACAGATGGCAGCAGAGGAGTATTCTGATTAAATGCACAGCTGTCAAACTACAAAATGAGCACCTCAATCTTCTCATCTGCACAAATCAGCAGATTATGACCAACAAACTGTGTACAGAGCTGAATATCAACTTCAGTGCATTGGAAATTATGGCGACAGTGTTGGGATATCACAAAGTTTGCCCCAGGTATGTCCCAAGAATGCTTACACAGGAACAGAAAAAACACCAAATGCAAGCATGCCAGGACCTTTTGAAACAACATGAGGCTTTAGGTGAGTTTTCTGGATCACATCATTACTGGTTGCCAAATGAGGTGTCATCACTACAAGTTGGATTCAAAATGCCAGTCCATGGAGTGCCATCCGAGAAGTTCAAGACACAATCCCCAGTGGATAAAGTGATGTATACTCATTTGAGACAGTAAGGGGTAATCTTTCTGGATTTCCTGGAACCCAGAGGACCCATCAGCTCACGTGATGTAGAGGCTCTACATCACTACACTAACTATTCTGGAGGCTTGAACTTCCAGAGTCAGGCCAGAGAAAAAGACAATCTTGCTCTTGTAATACGATAATGCCATACCAGTTTGGACACCACGGAGAATATTGCCAATCTTAACTGGACTGTCCCACCATACCCACCATATAGTCTGGATTTGTGGAGCACACAGGCTCTTGGTGATCACAAGAGAAAATACACAGCTAACGGTGGTGACTAAGCCGAAAAATTCTGTTTTGTACCTGAGAATTTGCTCTCTCAGGTAGTGTCACTGTGCCCTTTGTATCTGTTGTAGTGTCCATGGAAAGAAATGAGACATTACTTTTGTAGCAACCAACCTGCAAGCAGCACAGATTACGATAAAGGTCAATGATTAGCATACTCCTAGCGGCCATTTTTTTCATTTTTATTCTCTTAATTTAAACACCCAAGGAGCTGTTGCTTTTTCTTTTGTTAGACATTATTTAATGTTTATTCTTCATCACATTATAGAAAAGTGTGTCCTAAGGGCAACCACTCTGAGATCTGACGATTTACTCTGCTATGGCCCTCCCTCTAGAACCTCCAGCAAATACACTGCATGACTGGAGCCTGAACAATGAGTAAGAACAGAAAATGTAGGCCACAACACTGCCAAATCACTTTTAGTTGATTAGCTCAGAAAATAACCAGATACTAAGCTATTTGACATCATATTAAAGTCTTTCAGTGAGTTTCTACTTTCTCCTTGGAACAGAACACTTCAAACTGAGAGATCATCCAATTAATCAAAGGGGCCAAAGCAATGTGGAAGTTGTATATGTAAACATGAATAGATATGTGTAGATGTGGGGATTACTTTTAACAAACCACAAGCACTTCTTCAATGCACAGTTTCTTTCTGCATACTTCAGTTCCTGTGTATACAATGCAGGGGAATAGCAAAACAGTTATGGAACAAGGTTCCCTGAGTGATGCAGAGGTATTTCAGAATAAGGATACACTAATGCCTTGTCTATAAAGAATAGATGCCTGAAAAAAAAAAAAGAAAAAAGAAAAAAAAAAAATCTAGAAGTATCTAATGAAGAGGAGCCCATAAGAGAATACTGCTTATTTGCTTATATCTTGCAAACACAATGAAGCAAATAGCAGAATGCAAACTGTGCTCGGCCCTACCTAAATATGAACTTTGTAATTTGCACAATGACAAAATGTCATTCATACTATGGTTCATGAAAAGAAGTCTAAGGTAATATAACATCTTCTACTGGTCACTTGTCTTTTCTACAGCCAACAAGTGAGTGCAGAATGTGATATGCTTCTAAGGAAAAGAGACACAAAGATTTTGTTTTTATCTCCATTATGATATTAATATATCCTGCCAAATTTGCAGTATCAAAAGAAATTGCTCATTATGCCAAATATTCTCCTTCTTCAGAAATGAAAACCCAGCAGGGTGTTCCTTTCTCAGTATTTCAACTGCATTCTGTAATGTTTTCGACACAATGATCACTTCACAACAAAAATTGCAGACATATGATTTTATTATTCCAAGTTTTCTTTGCTAAGATATTTTGGCAGCCAGCAAGTATCTGCCTTGTGGATCCTCCTGGATCCTCCTTTCTCGCTTGGCAACTGATATTTTCGGAGGAATATGAAGTCAGAACTTTGAACATGGCCCCTAAATACATTGTAGATATAATTTTTTACCAAATTCTTTCAGACTGCAAGAGATTTAGATTATCTAATGATGTGATGACCTAAATGTTGACAAAGATTAGATCTTTAGAATGTTTAAGATAATTATTTAATGGAATTTTCCAGTGGTATTACTTAAATTGAAGGTACTAAAATCTATTCCCTATAGGCATTACAAGTATGACACTTTCACAACTATTTTTGCTCATCTCATACAAAAAAAGGAAATTTGCAATCATCAGGCAAATATGGTTTTATGTTCAAAAAAATCCCCGCAGTATCTAAAGAGCCTGGCATGGTTTAGGGAACAGCAAATACTTTCTAGTTGCAAACCCCTTCATTCATCTTGAAGGAGTTCTTCTCACTAGTAAAAATGTGAAAAATAATTTCGGGTTTGTAAGTGACAACAATATTTCATCTATTTGAAAATGTTTGAACAATTTTTTTGTTAACAGCCTCTGAATATTAACTAAATTGTACATTTAAAATTGTATAATAAATTTAAAAATGTAAAGAACCCATATGGTGAAAGGTGAAGGTATCTTTCAACTGAAAGACATTCATTAAAAGGTGCAGGAAATGAAATTGCCTTGCAGAAATGAAATGAATTAATAAGCATTTCAATAGAA
>JAOWBP010004700.1:55385221-55400720 GCA_028571105.1 Tragopan temminckii | reverse complement strand
AAAGGAAAAGAAAAGAAAAGAAAAGAAAAGAAAAGAAAAGAAAAGAAAAGAAAAGAAAAGAAAAGAAAAGAAAAGAATCATGGAGGCTCTAGACTCCTAAAATACTTTTTGTAGTTCAGGGAGGTTATCCTTTCTGCAGTCTCCCACTCTACCATTGATCAAAAGCTGCATACACATCTACTGTTAAATTTGAGATGTAGAGGGTCACTGGGCTACAACTGATTGATATTCTTCACTCTCTCCTCTAAATCACCCCAGAAAAACATGGCTGACATTTAGAGAATACACTTGCAGTGGTATTTGCTAAAGCTTTGAAGAGTTATGAGTCTTAAATTCGGAGATGGCTTTGTCCTGAATGCTTGATTAGTAGAGAGATGAAAAGCCGTACTCTGAAAATTTCTGGACACACTTGACATATTCCAGGCCTCACCTGCTTTACAAAAAAACTCATTCCTGCAGACTTCAGGCTTGGAGCCACCTCTTTCCCAGTCTGCACAGCAGCCTGAAAGGGCAGTTGTTGAAAAGTAGTTTTCACCTGGGGACTTGATTGGAAAATCTAAGATATGCTGAGGAGCCAGGCTAGTGGTAAAGTGGAAAGACACTGCATGTTTAAGGTTACTACTTGTGTTTTAAGGAAAATTGTTTTTTCTTTCACGTAACTTCAAGTACCTCCCGTGTAAGATGCATGCAATAGAAAGTTCAGTTTCTCTTACAGCACTTGCATTCATAAAAAAATACTTAGACAGTAAAATTTGTTTTCCTTCAGGGCATATATATTTTATGCAGCATAGAAGGCATCTTAAATCTATTTAAAGAAAGTCTTCAATAAGAAGATTTCAAGCTTCACAAATCAGAAATGGTGCTCCTTACAGGTCGGTACTGAGACCTTTCCTGTTCAATACTATTACTGATTACCTGGATGAGGGCATTGAGTGCACCCTCAGTAAGTTTGTGGATGACACAAAGTTGGCTGGAAGTGGCAATCTGGGGGTAGGAAGACCCTACAGAGTGGTCTGGACAGCTGATCACTGGGCTGATGCCAATGGGATGAGGTTCAACAAGTCCAAATGCCGGGTACTGCACTTTGGCCACAAGAACCCCAGGCAACACAACAGGCTTTGGGCAAAGTGGCTGGAAGACTGCATGGAGGAAATGGACCTGGGGGTCTTTGTCAACATTCAGCTGAGTATGAGCCAGCAGCGTGCCCAGGTGGCCAAGAAGGCCAATGGCATACTGGCTTGTATCAGCCAGAAGGAGCAAGGAAGTGATCATCCATCTGTACTCAGCACTGGTGAGGCTGCACCTCCAGTACTGTGTTCAGTGTTGGGACCCTCATTGCAAGAAAGACATTGGGGCCCTGGAGTGTGTCCAGAGAAGGGCAGTGGAGCTTTGAGGGGTCTGGAGCACAGTTCTCCTGAGGAACAGCCGAGGGAGCTGGGATTGTTCAGCCTGGAGAAGAGGAGGCTCAGGGGAGACCTACTCTACAACTACCTGAAGGGAGGTTGTGACAAGGTGGGGATTGGCCTCTTCTCCCATGTAACTAGTGATAAGACTAGATGAAATTGTGCCAGGGGAATTCAGGCTGGACGTTAGGAAATACTTCTCTGAGAGAGTGTGGTCAGGCACTGGAACGGGCTGCCCAGGGAGGGCATGGAGTCATCATCCCTGTAGGTGTTCAAGAAGTGTTCAGATGTTGTAATGAGGGACATGGTTTAGTGCGAAATATTGGTGATAGGTGGATGGTTGGACTGGATGACTCTTCATGTCTTTTCCAACCTTGGTGATATTATGATTTTATGGTTCTAATCAGTACCCTTTGTTAAGCTGAGCTGCATGAAACTAGCTATTGAACATGACTAACTGTCAATGTGAAGCAGGAAGGGATGTAAATTTAACCTCTCTAAGCGTGAAAGGTAGGAGGTACTGTACTACTTGCTTTGGTTCTGCCTAGAGTACAGCAAGCACAGCATTGTAGGGAGATATCAGAGAGAGATCTTGTTTCTGAATGAATAAATGTGGTCATTTTTCTTCTCCAAATTTCTTCTCAAAACCCATTAAACTCTTCAACAGTTTTCCTCTTTGTCCCATCTGTTTTTTTACTACTCTTTTTAACCACTTTACTATCTCTCATGTCACTTTCAACTTTATTTCCTATCTAGTTATTCTGATTATTTTGTTTCAGATTATTTAAATAAAAGGCTATCACTACACCATAGACATGGAGCTCCCTATTAAAAAGCTGCAAACTGAAATGGATTCACAACCTTCTACTTATAAATCTAAGGAAATACTGTGTTTAACATCCCCAAATAGTTTTGCAATAATTTCAGCATATAAGAACATATACATCAAGACTATAAATCTTCTGCTGAATTATAGGTTAAAATTGATCAAGGAATGCCTAAAACCTGAAGCCAGTTTCTGATTTACAACATTTCTAAAGCTCTGCTGAATTCCCTGTCTTATACATGTTCCTTTACAGAATGATCATTTATACAGAATGCAAGAGCAGAGACATCTTGTGGTGTAACAACTAGAGGTATGCAAATAAAAGACTTTTAGATACTGAAAACACTATTTAGGTAAATGGGATACAAGTAGTAAATTCATGAACTCAAAAAAAAAAAAAATTAAAAATACTCAAATACTTCACTGATTTTAAAACATATATTACTTATTTGAAGGGTTTTTTGGTTGAAACAATGCTATTCAAATTTTATCTGTGGTTAAAAACAAATCCAATAAAAAAAGATTTAGCTCTGATTGCAGTAAACCTAAAAGGATAGTATAATTTACATTTACAGGCAAAATAAATTTAAGAAAACAAATATCAGTGAAATCACTGTCAAGCTGGCTGAACCAGCAGGTCCCAGTTCAGCCATGCCTGTCTCTTGCCTTCCTTTCCCTACTTGCTGCACCTGGAGATGGAGAGCTCTAGTTCCCTGAGGAAATCTTCCTTAAACATCTGCCAGCTCTGCTCTGTACCCTCGCCTATGAGGACCGTTTCCCAGGAAGTTTTGTTCAGTAACTGCCTGAAGAGCTGGACATTAGCTTTCCTAAAATTTAGCTCCACTTGATCAGGTGGCCTGCAGTAGCCACTGATCACAAGGCTCCCTTTGCTGTCGTGGTCTCTAACTGTCACCCACAGGCTTTCAATTTGCTCATGTTGCTCAGCTTGTCATGGGACAGCTCTCCACATTTTGTTTATTTTCTGATGTAGATAGCAACACACCCTCCCCTCTTTCCTTGCCTATCCCTTCTGAACTGCTTGTAGCTGTCAATAGCCACACTCCAGTCATGGGAATCATCCCACCAGCTTTCAGTGATGACAACTATACTGTGGTCTTGTAGCACAGTAGCTTCTAGCTCCTTCTGTTTGTTTCCCAAGCTGTGTGCATTGGTGTAGAGGAACTTCAGCTGGGCAACTGGTCTTGTCACTTTCTTAGAGTGTTTCCCTTAGGTCTCCCCATTGCCTTCTCCTGTTGCCCCTGCAGCCACTGAGTTTTGTATGTGCTGCAGTGTTGCCAGTACCTCTCAAAGCAGAAGGTCCTTCAAGGCCCCTGCCAGCACCCTGTCCTTCAAATCTAGCTATGCCTTATTATGGGAAAGTTCAATATTCCTCCATACCCTTCAAACCTAATTTAAAGCCTTCCCAATGAGCCCCACCAGCTTTTCCCCAAGGACCCCTCTCCCTCTTTGAGAAAAGCAAACCCCATTCAGTGCCCATGAACCTGGTGCCATGTAGGCCATTTTGTTGTCAAAAAAAAACCCAAAGTTCTGGTGACAGCAGAAGACAGGTATTTAAAGATATGATCCTGTGATTTGTTCCCATGTCCTTACCCAACATAGGCTGCATACAGAAAAGACGATCTGCACATTGATTCCTTCAGATGTCATTCATTACCTTCATCATAAACGGTATCCAGATCACTACGAAAAACATAACAATCCAATGATAATCCAAGGAGGTTTATCAGATAATACTGTAGAAATTAAAAATTTTACAGACTGATTCACAACAACATTGATTACTCTAGTAATGGGAGTGATCCTTACAGGAAGCATTTGTACAGGAATCCAGATGAGCACATCTGGTTAGTAAACAAACTCTGTTGATCAGTATTCTTCTATGGTATTTATTCTTTCCTTTCAAGTAAATCTACAACATCGCTGGGAAACACTTCACCTCAGAACTGCAAACATTGCTCAGTGCTGACAGACTGAGGGATTCTGGCATTTGGTAATGTTAAACACGCTGACCTTGGTCACAGAAGTCAGATGCCAAATTTGGTAAAACATCTCGCACCCTAGATTCTGGTTTTAACAGCAGCTGACAGTCATTCATAGGCATACCATTCACGTTTTTGTTCATTGGCATAACATCACGCATGCAGGATAAGCTGATTTTTACAAGTTATCATTAAAATGAGAGGACCAGCTCCAAAGAAAGAAGTTGAAAACATTGGACTACGTTGCCCGCTAGAATGTAACAAAGAATACACAGTTTTTTCAAACAGAACACTAAATTCCTGAAAGTGGGTTAACCACACTCTGCCAAAAACTAGAGGATCTCATGCACAATAACAGATTAGTGTAGTGAAGAACTGCACTGAGTGTGAACTGATGGATCGGATTGAAGAGCATTAACAGAGAAGATTGCTATTAACTGACCTGTAAGACAGCACAGGCTATTCTGACAGCCTTCTAGGCAGTCACACCTTTATAGAAGAGGCAAGATATTGCTGAGGAAGTGTGCTGCTCCTACTGCCATTATTTATTAATAATAATATTTCCTTTGTTTCTGAAGACCTAATGTTTCATCTCAGTGTAGCTTCCCACAGGCTGCAGAGCAGGAAGAAAACAGATAAGATCAAGATCACTTATTTTTGTTTTCATTAATTTTTCATATCTACAGCTTGATAGTTTAAATCCAGCTCCCAGTGATGAGTGCAGCTTTAAGTCAGAATATACACAAGATTGTTTTAAAACCAGATGTAGCATCCTTGAAACAGGTAAAACTTTGTAAAGGAGAGGCAATCATCCTGTCAGGAGGCAGTCAGCCCTCTTCACACTGTCAGCTGCAGTAACAAGGAAGAATAAAACATGACAAAATGCTCTGCGATCCACCATTGAAGAGATAAGGCATGTTTAGAGCTAAGCTCTCCTTTTCTCTCAAGCTGTTTTCAGCTAAACCACATGTGCTTAAGGAGGGGGTAGGGTAAGGCAGAAAATCCTGGGGAGCCCTGACTGTAATTGCTGTCCATGGATGAGGAAACTAGAAGGATTCAAAGCTTTAACAAGGGAGCTCTGAAAGAGTGACTGATGAGCGATAATGAGCTTTTCGACCAGCATGAGTCTAAGTCAAAGCAAAGTTTCAGCTAAGCAGAGCAAGAATAACCATGCTCCTGCTAGGGATAGATGCAGTAGAAGTGTGCCACATGGGGAGGTGCACACCTAGCCACCCTTCTAGCACAGTGTTGGTGACCTGAACATGGTACCCTGAGGGTAGCTGAGGCGTGAAAGTCTCTTGTCCCCCCTCTCTCACTGAAAAAGCCCTTTTCTTTGCCTTCGTTGAGATGGTGTAAATTAACCAGAGGAATAGACGTTCCTTCAGCAGCACAACAGCAGAAGTACAAATTCTCAGCCTGCAAGAGATCAGACCTGAACAGGGAACACTGTGGTGAATATTCTTCTCAGCAGAGTGAAGACATCGCTGCCCATTCTTGCATGCACCATCTCTTACTGCTGCACCAGGTGAGCAGAGCCAGCAGCCCCTGCAGCTGTGCTCCCCTGCAATGCTGGAGAACCATTGGCTGTGCCAGAACACCAGGAATGGTGAAATAAAACTTCTTGCCCTCACTTGCTAGGGTCATCCTGTAAAGCAAAGGATGACTGCATGTTCTGTCACTTCTAGGTAAGACGGGGATTCTGAATGACTCTGTGCATGAAATGGATCGATTCTAACAATCCATAATGATTTTGGAGGGTGAGCAGTGAGAAGACAACGACAATCAGAGTGGATTTCATCTGCAGCAGATGCGCAGCTGGAGAGAGCTACAAATGTACCTGCTAGCTCAGTTGTAACTCATTGCAAATAACTCCTTCTGCCTCAGCAACTGCTCTGTAACTCCAAGATTTTGCAGAAGTTACACCACCTGAGCTTTGAATGTGCTGCTCTGAGTCTCAGAAAAGGAAGAGCAATTGCTCAGGAAAGCGCCTTGCTCTGTACTTGATCTGTCTTGTGATCTGAAACATTCTGCTTCACTGTTGGCTGCATATATTGAAAGAGATTTGGCACAGAACTGAACTAGAAAAACTGCCTCTCGGACTGTGAATGAAGTGATACTCTGACAGCAGGCTCCAGGCTGATTTTCCTCCACTAATGACATTTCTCCTACCCTTAAACATTGAATCGTTTGCATGGTATATCAACTATTCACTGTGAGATACTATTTATTAAGGAAAAAATTAGAGAAAATCATGTCTATAAAAACTGCCTATTCTCATGTGAGAAAATTAAAGGATATCAGCAGAAATTCTTCCCAGTCATTTGAGCTGGTTTTGAGAAGTTCACATTAGCCACCAGAAGTTAGCATTAGCCAGTGTTCATCACTCCAAATTTCTTTTCAAGTACTTTGAAACCATCAGTTGCCTATCAAATGCATTTGCCTTGTAAACAATTGCCACAGTCCAGGCAGTTCTTAAATATTTTTGTCAGAGCAGCAAAGTATCTGTCTCAACTGACACATTTTTACAGGCTCCCCTATATTAAACAGCTGTTTAACCTTACACCATCAAAAAGCATGAATTCATAGTGGGTTTTTAATACACTTATGCAGAGTATGATAAATTACAATACCTTGCATAAATGCATTTATTTTTTACTCAGGCAAATATAACAGATAAACTATTTAGTTCTCTTTTATCAGAAAGTGTTTATATTGTTCTGCATACACTGTTGAGATGTTGCATAATGTTATACTTAATTATATGAAGAGTTGCACATGAATACTCAAATAAATATCATTTGTCCACTAGGCTTTAATTTTCAAGGATTATTTGAAGCAATTTTTTAGTGTTCATTTAACTGCAAGAGCAGAGGTCTGTGATCTAAATTATCTGCAATGCCTTCCTCCAAATGAACAAAGAGGCATGTTGGGAGAACTCCAGTTTGGAAAACCAGAAGAGAAAGCAAACAATTGCGTCAGAACTTTCAAAATGAAGCAGAAGATGACTACCATTTTGGGTTGTGTTGGGTTTCAAGAAGTCTCAGAGTATGGGAAACAGTTGCTATATGCAGAGGTGTTCAGAAATCTCTAGAGAACAAAATAACCTAATACTATAGCCACATCTGATGCTCAGTCATGAGGTTTATCTGGACTTACTCGGAAGTAAGATAGGGCCACATCGGCAATGGATAGCAAAAAGATCCTGTAAAAATGAGTGGAGAGGAACTGGCAGTCCTGCTGAGAAGAGGAGATGGCACCAGCTGTGGCTGCCAGCTCTCTACTCTACTTCTCACAGACGGAAGTGGATGAGGTCTTTGATCAGTGTCCATCTGCTGGGCAGTAGTCTGTCTGTAAACTAAGATGTCACTTAGATTCTTAGTTTGCTCTTTGGTTATGTGAGCAAGCAAAGTCTAGTTCAGTTCATCGTTTGAAAAGCAATAAAATAGGTGTATTATTGCAGCTGTTATATGAAATGTTTTTGATTGTTTCTAAAACAAGACATTGTGTAAGTTTACAAAAAAGTAAGATTAATGCATGCTGCTTGCTATTATTAAGTATTTTCAATCTAGGTACATTAAACTCAGTATGCTTTCATTTGTTTAATCTGGAGGAAACAGCCAAATGTAATTGACACAGACCTGCATTAATCTGAGTAATATTCAATAGAAAATGTCCACAACCCGACCAGTGGTGAGCTGGTCATTATGTCCGCTTGACATGCTCCAGATGACTTGACAGTTGCATTGGTTGCTCTGAAAGTAATGCTTCCTATTTATTTCCATGGAAACTACAACAAAGAGCACAACAACACTTGCTTGATAGGACAAATTCACACTTACAAAAACACAGTGTTACATGTTTTGCTCCTAAAAATCTGCATGGCTCTTACCTTTCTTACTGCTGAGACACAGCACCCACCACTCATTGTGCTCACATCGACTCTTTGGTTCACCATAACTGTTCTGCAAGCATCAGTGAATGTCAATGGGTATAATTTTTCCACATGGAGGAATTCATTTCCACACCTTTGCTTCATTCTGACTTCCATGTCAGACACCATTCTGTCAGTCTGCCTTTCTGCTGCCATCTGTCACACAGCAACAACATGGAATGGAATGCCGGCAGGAAGGTTCAACCTCTACTGCCATACCATTAGCATCTCTGATGCTGTGGGCCAACACAATAAACTAAGAGGCATTAATTTCAGAGCAGTCCTCATATATCAGCATCTCACAGAGCGTTATGCCAGTGTTAGACATTTTCCTTCCTGACAGTGCTCTGGATTTGTAAGACTTCTCTCATCAGCAGTGCTGTTGGAACATTTTATAAATACTGGTCTGTCTTTAAGAAGTGGTCTCTGTGTCCCTGGAGTTGGAGGCTCATAGCAGAGCTCAGACTGGGCCTGGTCCTTCTGTAAGCATACTAGTACAAACATAACGGTATCAAAAGACAGAAAGAGGCCTAGGGCAGCCTGCTCCACTTACTAAGGCCCTCCCTTAATATCAAATAGAATTAACATTTCTAAAAGATTTTGTGCAAATTCCCTAACTCAAATTCCAAAGTTTCCTCCTATCTAGTGAGTTAAGTGAGACTGAAGTAATTCACTCTGAGTCATCTTTGATGCAAATACCAACAACCAGACTCCCTGGCAGAAATTAGATGCTAGAGAAATGCATTTCACAGGCTGAGATGTCTCTTCAGATTTAGACTGCAGAACAGAAGAAGATGACACATGAAAGTCACTCAGAATGCTGGTTGTACATACAGAGCTACAACGGCAGGCAGGAAGCAGACACAGAAGGCTGCACTAAATGAGCAGAGCAGGGCAGGTTCCTCTGTGGTGGATCTAGCTCAGCGAGGAGTGTGGAACTGCAGAGGTTGGTGCTAGATCTTGACATGAGTGCTTGACAAGAAAGAACAGCAGAAATTGGCACTAACTGCTGCTGGATGTCAGACGTTATTTCCAGATAGCTGCCAGTGATGCTAGGCTAGCACTGCATTTATTTTGCCTCTCTATTAATTCACCTGCTTCCACTTCAGTGTTGAGATCATATGGGTGCATGTAAGAAACTTTCATTTTTAAAATGAATTCTCAGTTGGTTTTAAGTCAACCTTCCCCACATCCAGAAAATGTAATAAGGAAGAAAGAAAGAAAGCTCACTCATGAGAGAGAGACTTTGTTACCGTACAAAGCTGGGAACTTTCAACTTGCAATAAGATTTTAAAATATCTGTTAATTTTAACACAATCAGTAAGATTTATAGGCCTGATTTCTGCACATTAAAATGTGAACACGATCATAAAATACTGAATAAGTGACATTAAAAAAACAATGCATAATCCAGGTCAATGTGTGAAAAAATTGTGTTATCTTTCACATTTCTCACCAAGCCAATGCTCAGATGCTGGAAATGTCTCTTTGCATTTGGAAATGATTCTTTCATAAAGACAATCAGTTTATATATTTTAAAAGATTCTGGCACTGAATACAAAAAATCTATTACTCACAAGTTTTGAAAAGACAGCACAGAAGAGCATACTGCAGAAAGAATAAGCGCATCTGAAGACCTTAAGATCCTCTTCACGGCTTCTTGGATTTTCACAGCAGTGATGAATTGCACCCATTCTCCAAAAGCAGAAAATGTTCCTTTAGCTGTTAAAAGCCTAGACATGTCTGCTATCAAACTAGCCAGAACGTGATGCACAAATAAATCTGACTTTGTCCTCCGTAAATATGTTCACCATAACTATCCAGGATGCACTTTGTGAAATCCTTCACACAAAAAGTTCAAATCCCTAATGAAAGTTTTTAAGATATGAAGGGGAAGGACATTGAAACAGAGTATAATTTTCAGTGTTACTACTTCACGTAAGTACCTTTTCTTTCAAACAAGGATGATTCAAATAATTTAATATTTAACTTACAAGTAAGGTTCCATACGTCACTTTAGAAAGGAGATGGAAAAGTATAACTGTTTATCTTCCTGTATGGTTGGACGTGGGAACTGTGTTTCTGTAGTGAATGTGATTATAACAAAATGGGATGATAATAGCACAGGTATTGTTATTACTAAGCCACACAAAGGTTTTAACTTGTTTCCATTTGCTCCATAGATAAATCAATTCAATGGATGTTACTGGAGCCTGATAATATGAATACCTGCTGAGTTAGAAGAACAGCACTATTTGCAGACAGAAACAGTAGGATGTGGCTGCACCTGACCACCAAATACCACCAGAAGACAGCTTATTTTGTTATCCTTTTCATTTTGTGATTTTACTAATTTGAGGCAAAATTGTATTTCCCTTCTTATTTAAATCCTTGGCTTGGCACAGACCTTTGGAAGGCATGAACTTTCATCAACGTATTACTTAAAAATATAATTACTCAAAAGGTTAAATGCAGCTTGGTAAGTCTGAGAATTACCAACCCAGGTTTTGCTCTGAAAACACCTCAATAGGTCAGAAAAGTGCATCATCATCTCTCTTACAAAAAAAAAGAAGAAGGAAAAGGAGAAAAGAATAAATATCACTTCAAAGGGCAAGGTTAAATGTTATTAAGATTACATTCAAGTGGTGAAGCTTCTCAGGAGAGGCAAAGAACCGCAGTGTGTGATTTGCAGCATTCCCTCTCGCAGAGGCATCCCTCTAGTTCCTGGGTAGGCGGCAAAAGAGGGAAGAACTCAATCCCACTCTGCAGTTTAAAATACATCACATCTTTAGTAAGAGATTCATGATTCTGCAACAAAAAGGAAAGTTGTTATTTACGCTGAATATTTGGAAAAGCATAAGGTTAGATAGTTGTTTGTTTTCCGGGCAACATTACTTACTCCTCAGTGAAGCCTTTACCTCGCTCAATTTAGTGCAATAAAATTATAGCCTGGTTACAAGCAGATTTCTCTCATGCAGGCACTGATTCTTAAATAAGCAAAATCAGATGCCTAAAAAGACAAGATGGAATGCCATGGACTTTGGGAAAATCTTCCCTCTGACTCACAGAGCCTTTACGTTGATGCTAATCAACTTTTACCAAAATGTAACAAGGAATTTTCTTGAGTTCAGAAACATACTAGCTCCAGATTGTTCAGGTGATCTGGTTTTCATTTGACTGACTTGTGGATATGGGCAGTGGCAGCACACTGCTTTTGTTCTCTGAAGTCTGAGTTAATGTTTGGAAATGTCAAATTTCCTGCTAATATACACGGAATTTGCAGATGGAGACAAAATTTGACGAGCACATCTGAGTGCACCATTTTAACATTTCAGGTTCATTTACATAATGGAAAAAGAAAAAAATAAATGATTGCTTCAGTGAGAAACTAACAAAATAGAATAAGCTGTCCTTGCTATGATTGGTACCTGTGACTCTACTTGTGTTCAAAGGAGAATCCAGCATTATGCATACAGTAGGATTAAATACCAGAGCATGTCAGCACCAAGACAGATGAGTCATCTGGGTCAATACATATAGGTTACTGCAAATTTATTTGTCATTTAAACTACCCCAACATTTTTAACAAATTGATTTTTCCAACAATGTATCTGTCATCTTTTCCTTTGCTAAATAATAAGGGAATTCCCATTTTAGATCTTTGAGATCTAGTATATCGGTGATTTATGAAGCTTTCCCTCAGATTTCATTCATTCTGCTGCTGAAGAATTGTTTTTAAATTAGTTCTTTTGTGACATATATCTATGCATGACTTTAAAGACATATTTATGTTGAAACTGCGACTAGTGTATTGGGTGAATGTTTGAAATACTTAAAAGAATGTTATTAATGGAGCAAAGAAGATCACAGCACAGAAGAAACAAAGACATTGAAACCTATAATTATATATATGTTTTATTATCAGAAAGAAAACACTGCTCAAAAATTTCTGATTTCTGCAGCTTTTTAGAACTTATTATACAGCTTGTACAGCTTGTGTACAAAAGACTGAAAATTTTATACAGTTCTGATTTGGGCATTTTTAGACAACATCTCTCCATCAGGAACTAGAAAATGGAAATGGGAGAGAAATTCAAAATTGTTTGCTCACTGTGTTAGGATTTTGGAGAGTATTGCAGTATCTCACTCCATGTAGTGACTGTGAGCAATTCAGATAGCTTCCATGTGTGAAATATGATCATTAACCTGAAGAGTTTAAAAGCTACAAAAGTGGAGACTGTGTAAGCAATACAGCAGGAAAATATCATCTGGGTAAATACTGTCCAACAAAAGTTTCAGTACCAAAACAAAACCAAAATCCTTATGCAAGAGTTTTCAAAAAAAATTGCCATGAACTTGAAATGGAGGTCATCTCCATTGCACGGCAAGATTTTCAGAAGCAAAAAAAAACTGTAGAAAACTTAGGATGAAAAATAATGGTAGTCATCAGTAATAGGTTTACTCTAGAAAAATTACTAATATTGTGGGGTTTCTTTTAATTAATGTAATGTTTTTTCTTGCCACATGTTTCAATTAAAATGAAATTTAGCATAATTATATATAGAAATGCTGCAGAAAGATTGTAGAGTTTGAACAAGGAAAGCACTCCATGTGACCATTCTGCCAGAATGGAATTAATATTCACCCACAAACCTGTAAGAAGCATTCTACAGCACTGCTAATGATTTCAGTCTCCTTCCTGGCTGGATTTTTAATTAAAGAAAATATTTCAAGGAACTTTCAGAGTCTACTCTTCTTTTTCTCTGGAATGATTGATTAGCATCACTCCACTTGTTTTAGCAGTACTGGCAATCAATAAAAGTAATTATGCTTATAATAGAGTACACGGAGAAACAAAAGATATGATGAAACTTTAAAACTTCAGTTATTCCTCTAGCTAAACAGTATCACTAAGTCACTACCTATATTAATGATTTACCCTGCTAGCCAATCCTACTCTTCTTAACCACTTTCTATGCTAATTAGACAGGCTACCTGGGGTTTCTGGATTTTTCCTTGTTCTCTATCACAAAACATTGAGCACACACAGTACTGGTGGATAAGAACACATTTATATGCCTCTTATCATAACTTTATTTTCATTATCTGGCCATAAAGAATGCCACAAAAGCAATGTTGATCTTCAAATCGCACAAGAAATAACATTTCTGGACAAGTAACCATTTTCTGTCCTTATTTAAATGCAAACAAATGGTTCCAGAGAATGTAGAATGGAGATAAACATTCATCTAAAAGATCTACAATTTTTAATTCTCTTTTTGTGGTTTCTACTACACAATCTCAGATGTAAGTGTTCAGTTCATTCCATACAACACAGACCTGCAGCAGGACCATAGGAGATGCCCTGAATTTCCCACAACCATCAGACTGACATGCACAACATCGAAACCTCTCTCTTCATCTGAAGGAAGAGCATGCCCTCCTTCTCTCCACCTCCTTTACCTCAGCTGCCTAGAAGAGCTCCCAGACTACTTAACAGAGGAACTAAAATGGGTTTTAACCAGATTGCCCTCTCAGGTTGACAGGACCACCTAAATGTTGTAAGTCAAGTGGGAATTAATCTTTGTACAAGCTTTTGTGTAGGTACCCTTAAGTTTTGCAGATACATACTTTTGTCTAGGACAGGTTGAGCATACCTGGAACTGCTGAAAGTGTTTCAGTAAAAGAGCTTCTGATCATGATTAGGGTACAGATCTTGTCTTCAAAGACGGGAATCTCCTACAAACATGTAAACTAGGCATATATTCAATCAGTATGACTAGATTAGTCAGCAGAAAGGGAGATTAGCTCCATCCTTAACAGAACTATCCTCATTATAATACTAAAAATCACACTCACTGGCTTGAAGACCCAGGTCCATCTGGAGATCCTTCCCAATGAGCATGTGAAATATTAAAAGATATTGTGCATTAACATGAAAATTAGGGAATGAATCATAGAGCTGGATAGTGGTTAAGTTATAAGAAATATAAAAAGCACTGTGGAGGATCCCTGTGTGTGCTAGCTTGAGAGACAACCTTGCACCCCAATTTGCACAAGTCTGTAATAAACCAGTATCTCACCTCTGTGTGTGAAATGGTCTTACTGGACAACCTACATATGTCTGAATGCCTCTCCTTTGTATTCTAAGCTTCAAAGGAATAATTACAGTTTCAAGAAGTAGGATGTGCACAAAATTAATATAATATGCAATTACTTACATTCTACATAACAACACTTGATAATCAACTTAGAATTTCAAGCTGTGTGTACATTTGTGTATTTCTTAATGACCACAGAGATAGAGTAATAGTTTCAAAAGTGCATTGTTTCTTAGACTTGGAGAGTGATACTACAGATTTTGTGAGCAAAACTGATCAATGTTTATAGCACTGAGTTTATTAACTACTGATAACACGCAACTTTCTATGGTCAGAATTTTGCTAAATGCTAGTTACCTTACAGAATTGTTTGTCAACTGAGAAGTTTTAAATTGGCAAGTGCAGTTTGCATGACGGTGACTCCAGCTATGTGACACAATATTTACCTTGCTTTGAGAAAAACTTGAAAGAAGGTGAAAACACACTGACAAGTAGTGAATTTTAGATTTCCTGGCAAAGAGCTTTTGAAGCTAACAATGAAACCCCACACACCACCTGTCTGTCCCAAACAAACCAGCAGGAGGTGAAGGAAGAATACAGAGCTCCAGCTCAGACAATGTGGCTGAAGAGAGCCCTACGATTCTGTAGAACAGAGGAACACATCTTAGAGGCACCCACAAGGACACTGAATTATATTCCAGATCTACAGGAAGGTAAAATTCCATTTCTCACAAACTAGCTGAAAAGAAAAATAATAAAAGTGGCAAGGACTCTAAGTAATGTGCATACATCCTGGAAATACAAACAGCAAGCATTAGGAAGTTGGCTGAAGCCAACTTTTTCAAATTTTTAAAGACCCTCATCAGGAAGGCCAAGGGCATGCTGGCCTGCAACAGAAATATCATGGCCAGGAGGACCAGGGATGTGACTATCTGCCAGTACTCAGCACTGGTGAGACTGTATCCTGAGTACCATGTTCAGTTTTGAGCCCCTCTTTACAAGAAGGGTATTGAGTTGATCAAGCCTGTGCAGGCACGAGCAACAGAGCTGATGATGGAATGAGAAAACATGAGTTACATGGAGTGCCTGAGGGAACTGGGGCTATTTAGTCTGGAGAAAGGGAAGGAAGACCTCATCACTCTGTACAGCTGAAAGGACGTTGCAGGGAGGAGGGGGTAAGTCTATATCATCAGATGACAAGTAATAGAGTACAAGGAAATGGCCTCAGGTTGTGTCAG
>JAOWBP010004700.1:55370067-55385121 GCA_028571105.1 Tragopan temminckii | reverse complement strand
TCCTTTCCTTTCCTTTCCTTTCCTTTCCTTTCCTTTCCTTTCCTTTCCTTTCCTTTCCTTTCCTTTCCTTTCTTTTCTTTCTTCTCTTTTCTTTTTGGAGCTGAAATGAAAGTGACTTCATTGTGTTGCAAACTGGCTCTTTGGAATCTTAAAAAAATTTACTTTAGTCAGGGTTTCTTGCTAAGACTTAAAATTTTCTTCAGTTTTCACTTTTATTCAGCAAGTATTGGTCTTCTCTCTGTGCAATCTCTGTTATCTTCTAACTTCTCTATAAAAATTGTATCCTTCACCAGCTTGAGATCTCTCCTGTTTCAGTGCTTTCTTTCTGCCATATCTTGCAGTGCTCGTGAATATTCTTATTCATGTGAATAGTTCATTCAAAGTTGATTTGTTAGCATTAGTGGGTTTATAACGTGTTCCCTCCAGATGACATAAATATACTATCAGTATAACAAAGAAGAAAAAAAAATCCTTACACTACCCAGTAGGATACTGTGTACTGTGATCCTAGCAGAGCTTTGAGGATCATCTAAGCATCAGCAGAAGGTCAGAAGGGGGTGGAAGTTGGGCAGAGGTCTGACCTACCAGAGCTTTTATCCTTGTCATGTTTCTCTTCAAAACTCCTGAGACCAAGCAGAACTCGTTTCATTTTGTATGCTAACTCTAACAATAGGAGAGCTATTATAAATTTGCTTTTTGCTTAACTGCAAGATCAACACCAAATTCCCCTAAGGATTCTCTTGTACCAGGAAGGCATTTTTCTTCATAATTTACTTTGTAGCTTTAAAATGAAGATTGAAGGCTTATGATGGAAATTTAAGCACATTAAAAGTATGAAAAAGGAACAAAAGGAACTCAACATTTCTTTAAAAAGCAAGAAAAATCTCTTGCCTTGCAGAGAAGACTCATTGATGCATAGGTTGATTCTAGAGGTGAATATTGTTAGGTTGTACTTCTTTTCATTCATCTTGCATTGTTTTATCTGCCCTTAGATGAATAAAATGAATATGTATTCAAGAAAGAAACTAACATGTTTGAAGGAATTCACTGTGTACTACTAACAGGGAACCAAAGGAAGAAATTGTTCTGCTTCTACATCAAGTATAAGTTGTTAGTATCCCGACCTATTAAAATACATATAGATTTCCATGCTCCTAGTACAAACTGTGGCCTGAGTATTCATCACAGAGCTCAGACAAAATGGAGCAGAAAAATGGATGGCTGTTAAGGTGATAATGTGATAATATAAATCATCTGTTACTGAAGATGCAATAAGATGGCTTAGACAGTGGATGCCAAGCAGCTCTGAAGATAAGGAGGATAAACCTTCAAAATACAACATCTATTTTTATTTTCCCAAATGGACTCAAATGTTCTGATTACAAATATTCTTCTGCAAGTTTGAAAGCACATTATACTTCAGACAGATTAGAAATGCCATTGAAGTAAAAAGTCATGGACTGGCTAAACTTGGACTCACTTAAATTGATTTAGTAAGAGGAAGAAAGAAGAACAGTAAGTCTAATTTACCGGTTTGTAAAAAATCAATCTGGTCTAACTAAAGCCAGTTAACATTTTAACAGTGATTTGTCGTCTTGGGAAAATGCAGGTTCAGAAAAAATTTGGGCATCATGGTAGGCAAAAAGTTGGAGATGTACTCTTTCTGACCAATTTAACAGAGAAATATTAACTGGGGACTTCTATCACATTCTAAAATTACATTAAATTCAGTGCCAATACTTTGAGATGACAATTAGCAAACACATTAAGTTCAATTCCAATACATTGGGATGAAAATTGATGGATTGATGAGAAATCGAAAAAGCCATCAAAAAACAGTTTTAAAGCATGCATTATAGGAAGCTGCACAACTTCAGACTGCACAGCTATACAACATCTGAAACAGAAAAGTGCAATACATACCCAAACTTGCATAATATCCAAGAGACATCAGTGTAACAGCATCAAGCGTATGTAAGCTGAAGCAAAACTAAGTAACAAATCATAGCAGAATCTCCACTATTGGCAATTTTTAAATCAGCAAGCAGGCCTTTTAACCTAATATTTAAATTCTAAATGAGAAGATTATTTTGGTCAATAGTGACTAGAAAATCAAATTTCCCAAGGTTCTTCAAATGGTAAATTCTCCATATTAACCACAAGGCAGCTTTGGAACTTTGTTTAAAATCCTTCCGAAGTGAAAACATATGCTAAGAGAAAAGCTGTTTGTTTCAAGGATCTTCATAAAACGGTTTCTTGAAGATGTTACGTTCTGCAAGTTCATCAAAGCATATTTTGCCCATTTACTTTCTTACAGCCACATTTAATTAATGTATACATTCACAGGGCTGAATACTATTTGTTCCATTTACAGTTCTTGCTGATCTTAAAGCATAAAAAGCTCTGCAGTGTGTAAAGCAAGGCTCATCAAAACTTCATTAGGGAATACAATACTTTTCTGTTTTGTTTGCTTCTTTTCCTCATATAGTGGTAGAGTGGTCCAAGTGAGTAGCTGAACTGATGCTATGCCAGCAAAAAGAAGTGAGTATAGGCACAGAACTGAGGAGGAGGTGTGTCTGATCTGATAGAAAATGATAAGCAAAGGTGGCCAACCTTCTGGGATGGATCAGGTGCTGTGTGTCATGTTCTGCTGCTGCTCTCGATGCAATCTGACACCAGCAAATGAACCAAAATGTTTTTAGTCTCAGCACATTTTTCTAATCTTCTTTCAAAACATATATTTTTGCTCTATTTAGAGTGCAAAATTGAAGGTATCTTATTTTTTGGTAATGCTTGTGAATGCACAGAAGTAATCCACCTGCTGTCACAATTAAGTTGCTGTCAGGCACCATAAGGCCATGCCTTCCTTCCTGTCAGACATGCAGGAATGCCAGTAACACCATGACACTTGTGGGAGGAAAGTGATGGAAGAAAGCGCTTGTCAAGAAACCATTCTGTTGAAACTCCTTCAAAAAGTTCTGATCAAATAGGCATACAGAGAGTTCACACCAATTTAGCACTTGATTTATACTGATTAGATCAGCAATATATGATTTTTGTTAAAGAATTGCCTTCTTAAGTCACACTAACTGAATCACGAGTGATTATCTGCTTTTCGTCTTAGACATAGCCACAGCCTGGAGAACATCAGACAGACATTTCCACAACAGTATTTTTTTTTCCATGTACTTAAGAACTCATCACTTAGGATTCACTGTCCTTTTATGAAGAGTATTCAGCATTTCTGTTTCAAAGAGGAAGTTCTGGTGGGGAGGAGGCTGCTTGTGTCATATTACTGTCATTGTCTGGAAAAGTAGACGCCGTGTGTATGTGGGAGTGAGATGGCTGGAAATCAGCAGGGTGGAGGAGCTCCTGATGAAGGACAGACATCAGTAAAGGGGAAAAAAACATACAGACAATCTGCGTCAAAAACACAGACAGACAAAAGCCTGCAGTGTAGAGAAGCTAGAGGAGAACTGAGCAATCCTGGTGGGAAAGATTATAGAGACCACAAAGACCAAGTGCCATTAGCTAAATATTCTGACCCAGCTCACCCACGATGGAGATTTGGTTTGATTTTCTTTTTGGATTACATGGCACTGCTTTTTTTTCTTTTTTTTTTTTCTTAATGGGATAATTTCATACTTTTGAATTTGTGAGAATGTGAAAAAGTGAAAAATCACATCCTGTTACTTCTGGTTTGTTAATTCCAGCAGTTATTCACTCTTCTCTCTAGAGAGTTTCCCCTTTCTGCATTGGCACTTTCTCCCAAGTTCTTCACACCTTTCTTCTGTCTCACAGACACCAAAGAGCTGGCTGCTTGGCCATGGATGCTTTGTACGACCTGACCTTCACTTTGTCACAGAGAGAGTCTTAAAGATGATGGGGAGTGGCAGCTTTTTGATCTTAGATGTGGTCTGGATGCTGTGATCAAACACTTTCCTGGCTAAGAGCAATTGGTGATGTACTTTAATGAAATCTCATTTGAGAATTAAAAAAAAAGTAAAAATAAATAATAATAATAATAAAAAAAAACAATAAAAGAACAGTTAAATACCTCCACATACATGGGAACTGAATGTCAGGAAAAAATTACTAGTTTACTTTTCCTCATAGATTCACATCTATATCAAATGATATTCAGCAGCAGAACTCTATTTCTATTTTAATTTTTTTTTGGCAGGTTTTGTGTTTTTTCTTTCCTTCTACAGCTCTTTTACTTGCTTTGAGCATGTGCACAGGTATTGAAATTGCTGCCAATTTGGTTCTCTCACTTTGGCATTTAACATCAGCCTATATAGTTCAAATTCCTGAAGGACTTCCAGGGTAGCACACAGTTTCTGTGGTAGCAATTATTGTTTCAACATCGCTGCTCTCTCGGGTTCAGATGAAAGGTTTCTCTGTTTATCAGCTTCACTCTGGTTTCTCACAATCACAATACTGCTACTGTCAGTAGTTTTTAAAACTGAAAGTTGAGAGTTGAACGGGCAGTGCTGGTTATACAGCTGTTGTGCAAAGATTGAACTGACATGTACGTATGTGAATTTTAAGAAAGAAAAAGGATCTTGGGGAGAGCACTTCTGCTGTTTTATTTTCCAGTTCTAAGAAAACCAAGGAGTAATAAACTCTAAATAAACTAAGAACAAAAAATGATTTTGTTCAGTGGAAGATTATGAATTCTTAGCTGCTAGTCCAAGAATGGAATGTGATGGATTTGAGTCAATGTTCAGCATAAGAAGGAAATTTAAACCACGGAAAGAAGCTAGATTCTCAGATGACCTCAATTACTATATTACTTGCTGAAAATTTCCTCTTAAACCACATATATGCACAGAAAATGGCTGGTGCTGTGTGATAGTTCCACGCAACTTGAGTTCTAATTATAGTATATGGTTTTCCTACATATAATTTTAGGAAATTTTACTTATGCTAAATCAGGTTCTCTGAATAACACCTAACATTTTATGCATTTACTGAGCAATCAAAGAGCACTCATTAAAATGTATGCGAGAAAGAATTTTTACTTCACCCTGGACAAGGTTGTAGAAGATATATTAGTATTATCTTCTTTTCTTCCTCTTCTATAGAAACCTTCAGGTCAAAGCATGCTGAAAAGCTTCCTGAAAATATCAAGTAACTGTAGGTTAGTTTGCACTGCCCTTGGGTAGTGTACCCATTACTAACTGCCTAAACAGCTTAGCGGACACTACCCAGTACCCACACAGTTTTATCCTAATTAAAAAAATATATAAAGCCAGAATAAGCTTACAAACATGAACTCCTTCATTTTTGAAGACCAAAGGACAGAGTGTCTTCTTGGGATGCTAAAATTTACTGAACTTGAGAACCTTGAAAATTGCGTGAAACTATTGATATTCCTTTCTCTAATAAACATTATGGTAAGGCAAACATTTTAGTGCAGTTTAGAATACTAATTAAATTACTTTAAAAAGCTAAAATGTCAAGTTAGTATTAATTGTCATTATTGTCTAGCAAATTTGTCAATGCAATGTGCTGCTTTAGTCTGTTGCCTCATTTTGTTTTAGGTTTTTTTATGCTCATATCTAATAAAGCATATTAAACAGCTGTTTTATTATTATTTTTTCATTAATGGAAATAAATCTAATTTTATAATGTAAATAACCATGTTTTTTTGCTATGTGCTTAGAACATAGGAAACAACTCGTAATAAACTGATACAAGAAATGAAATTTTGAAGGTATAATGATTAATGAAGGAATTTCTTCGGTTTTTATATTACTGAAAATGAGCAGACAGGTATGAGAGGACCTGTCTGTTGTGTCATGCTGGAAGAGGAGGCTGGTGGTGAATCAAGCTTTTTGGAGCTACATCATGCCCTTCTACCAGCCTTTGAGTCCACGGTAATCTAGCCAGGGGAAAATCTGAACTTTTAAGTAAGATGATTAAGAGGACTGAGAACTGTCTCAAAGGAGAATCCATGCTAAAGAACAGGAAAAGAATGAGTTATAAATAATGCCATTATGCTATGTTGCTGATAAAGAGGCAGGCACGATAGCAGATACTGACTTGTTCTGCTGGCAGCTAGGGCATCTGATTGCCCACAGGAGGAATGGGCAGGCCAGGAGGCTGCCACTGGCTGGCTATCATTACCTGTCTTTCCACATACAAAGTCCCAGTCACTTTGGACAAACTGATATTGCTTCAGCACTAAGCTAGGGAGCATACACAAACATATAAATATTGGTGGTATGTGAATGGTTGAACTGGATGATCTTAGAGGTCTTTTCCAACCTTGGGAATTCTATGATTCTATGCACTGTATCAACTTCCAGATGAACTAGGCTGTGGTTGGGTGTACTGTGGCACTGTGGGAACAGTGCCTAAGGAAACCTCAGTACATGACTCATGAAAGCCGTGCAGAGGTTTGAGTGTTTTGTTGGTTCAGCTTTTTTGTCTCAGAATCTAGTCTCAGTATGGAAGTATCCTGCTATGCCACTAAGCTCTTTCAAGCTATGTAACATATGTCTGTTTGGACTCCATCTTATAGCTCACTGCATTTGCTGTTGGGAATGAAAATTCTTAGAATCATTATAATTGCTTAGCATCTTGCAAAATTGTTTTGTTTCCTTAGAATTTTCTTATCTGTCTTGGTTAGAATACGTTTTTGTACGCTACATATGTGTTCTTAGTTCGTTCTGGAAAACCCAAATGACCATATTATTTCACACCAGAAGAACAGAGATAAATACTGTTTGTCATTCTACATTTAAACATAAACAAGTGCATCTGTTGTTGGTATGTTTTGTTTTCATTTCACAATGCAGGTGAAAATGATACTGCACCTCCAGACCTTGTGCTGGGAATCTGAACTGTGTTAATGTGGCTTTGTCGTAACTGTATGCCATTTACCAGGCATGACAAATTTGCAGACATTGTGTGACATAGATGTAAAAATTTGTCCAGATTAATCTTAAAAACCACAAATTATCTGTTTCAACATTGACTTGGAAATTTTGTTCACTGAGCAATTTTCCTAGTTATCAGTATTTTCTAGATTGTCCTAGTGCTGTCAACAAACTATGACTGATTTTCACTGAAGTGCTTTTCCCTAAAACAACTACCAGAATAAATAGAACTGGAACCTTATCAAAGACCCTTTCCTACTGCACAGGGTGAAACCAGGTTTGGTATCCAGGCTCAAGAGAGAAGGAAACAAAGGGAAGAAAATTATTGCTAGGAGAGGAGCAGGCTAGAGTAAAGAATTTAGAGAGTGGTGTGGAAAGGAGAAAAAAATTGTTGTCTAAGTTAAAGGGTACTTAGGACAATTAGCAAGAAAACCAAGCTG
Organism: Tragopan temminckii; assembly: GCA_028571105.1. Lineage (NCBI taxonomy): Eukaryota > Metazoa > Chordata > Aves > Galliformes > Phasianidae > Tragopan > Tragopan temminckii. Next base: position 55,377,794 of record JAOWBP010004700.1, on the reverse strand, counting down.
GAGATATGTGGGACTATACTCCACATTTCAGACTGGGACCAAAAGAATATGTATTCTCCAGGGAGGAAAAACGGCTGTGGAAATGGTGATATGAAATGAAGTAGATTTAGTTCGAGAGCATTTGAAGTGGAGGACTCAGCTGCTCTGAGCACAGCGCTGTTCAAATTCATATCTCCTGCTTCTATGTGCAACTGGCGGCTCACTGTGCTGCAAAAGAGAAAGAAAGGATTTAAGACTGGTATCTTAGACATCACCTCCCCCCCCAACACACAGAATTTACTTTGTTAACAATTTGTGCAGGGTCCTGAAGAAGGAGGGGAGTAAATTCATTTCTTTACCCTGGTAGTCAGTAAAAGAAAAACCATTTTAGTGAAAATCAGTCACTGATGATTCCATGGGGAGTGAAATTACAGATATAAAAGTAGAGCTGATTCATTTTCAATTTTCTGGCACAAAATGATCGAGTCTTTGGGTACTTGTTGTGAACAAAGTCTTCTGCTGAAAGGAGGAGAATGTCCTTTTGCAGAACGTACTGGTCACTCTTAAGTGTTGTCGTGCTCCTTTCCAGAGTTGGGCTATGTATCTATTATATCTTCTTCTATTCTCTAATATTAAAGCCTATTGAAAACTGAATAACGTAACATTTCTGCTCTTTTATATTCTCTTCTACACTGCAACTGAACATAATTGGAAAGTCTCATTTTGTTAACATTCTGGTGAACAGTCATGGAAAAATCAGGAAAAAGCTTGTGACACTAATACACTCTCCCTAACAGACAGAATGAAACTAATAGATTCAGTGACATTTGACGAAAAATGGTGATTTCAAGAAGTAATCATGAAAATGGAAGGAAAAAGAGAAGTCATTAGTGAGTAAGATGGAAGTCTGTAATACAGTCAGCTTGGGGAAAGGACAGGCTGTTACTTTAGAAAGAGTAGAAGAAAACATATGGGCCATGAAGATATATAGATTTGTTTATCTGTTAGAATTAATGTATGCTTATTACATTCTGTGTTTGCATTGTGAGTTCTACAACGTTTGGTGAACTGAAGAAGCTCTGTGCCATCAGATGCTGGGTCATATTTTGAAGCTACTGAAAAATCCTTCTGACATTAAAATTAGGTTTTCATGTTCTGGCCAAGGCACTTTTGGGTATGTTGTTAGTAGCCACTTGAGATTTACCCAACTGACAGAGTATTTTGCATTCTGTAGAATGACTGCTGCTGAAGAAGCTGTACTTTGCTCCTGTTCTAATATTTATTAGTGATCTGAATATTTGGTAAAATCTTGACTCCAAGCCTTGGACAAACACTGCCTGTCATTGTGGTTTTCTAGACATCAAATGCAGACCAAATTAATGAAGTAATTAAATTATTATTTCAACATCTTATCCCTGGAAATAACACTTGCTCCTCAGAGCTTTTTGTTCTTCCAGCTGGGCAAGCCCAGCTCACTTGGCCCTTCTTCACAGAAGTTCTCCAGCCTGCTGATCATCTTTATGGCCCTCTGTACTCACTCCAGCAGCTCCACATCTTTCTGGAAGTCCCAGATCTGGATGTAGTACCATCTTGCGCTTAGCCTTGCAGGTTCACGTTTCAACCCTGTAAAGGTCCATCTGTATGGCATCCCTTCCTTCTGTTTTATCAGCTTAGTGTCATTTTCATACTTGCTGAGGGCATACTTGAACCCAGTGTCTAGTTCATGGATAATTGTGTGGAAGAGCACTGATCCCAAGATGAACCTTGGGGAATTTCATCACTGGCTTCCACCTGGACATAGAGCCATTGACCACAACCTTCTGGCTGTGACCATGCAGCCAATTATTTGTTCACGAACGGTCCATCCATCAAAAGCAAACTGCTACAATTTAGTCATAAGGATGTGGTGCAGGACAATGTCAAAGGCCTTGCATGAGTCCAGATAAACAACATCAGTTGTTCCTTTGTCCACCAGAGCAGTCACTCCATCACAGAAGGCCACCAGATTGATCAGGCATGATCTGCCCTTGGTGAAGCTGTGCTGGCTGTCTAAGATCACCTCCTCATCTTGCACAAAGTTGTGCTGGGCGATTTATTCCTGTCCTCAAAGGCAACCTGCATTATTCCTGTTGCTTCTGTACTATTGCTACTCTGAAATGAGTTAAATCTCTGTTCTTCTGTGGTTAGATAACAATATAATTTTCATATTTAAAGAGAATTCACGTTGGTATTGTGTAAATCTGTTAGTACCCACCATGAAAAATTTTATACCTTTGTCCTTTGTCCTCTTCCTTCTCCCATCCCTACTCTTTTAGTGGGAATTTGATACAAAAGCAGATGGTTCTCCAAAATAAGATACTGAGGGCTGCCATTTGCTTAGTAATTTTTTTTCTCTTCATCCTGGTCTGATACCTCTGTTAAAGGCAATTTCTTTATCTAAATTTCTCCATTCCTAAAGACCAAATTTTATCATTTCTAAAGCCTAGGAAAAAAAACCAACAATGAAAGAAAAGCCCAAACATTCTGACTTTTGAGGTAAATAGCCAGAACAGACTCTCATTATAGGTTAATATTGTTATTTTTGATGGCTGTAGGTGTCCTTTCCTTTCTTTATTTTTTCCCCTCTCCTCTTTCTGTCTAGAGTGTATGTCACACTTTGATATTTAGCCTTTATCACTGTATTTGATGTAATTCAGGTGGGACTGGCAGGCAAGCATTTTGGTCTGAGACCCATCCATAATTTCAAACTTCTTTTGAAGACGGTTCCCAGTTAGCTGCAACACTTTAGGAAACACTTCTAAATGTCTTCCTGTTGCAGAACCATCCTGAAGAGTGCTCCTCAGTAACCTTGTCTTTACTGAAGAAGTCGGTGTGTTTCTTTTTCTTTGATTTGTGCAGCAGTTTGCAGCAGTTCTCCCCAGAGTAGGCTCTAGTGCAGCTAACCACATGTTTATTGCTGATGGACCAGAAAATTGCTTTATACTGGAAAATGCTCAAGCATGCATTTTTTATTTTTTGTTAGGGCAGGGTGAAAAGTGGAAGGATGCTGTCAGCCTGGTGATTAATAAAATCCAGTTGGCTCAGCTGGTGCTTACTGAGAGGCACAAAAGCATAAAGGAAGTACATGGTATCCCAGATGATATTTCAGAGACAGGTAGAGAGCAAAATGATTTTAGACCCTTAAAGTTTCTAGAGAGACTAGGAATAACTTCTGACTTTGTGGGATCTTTGGGGACTTGATAAGAGCATTGCACAAAAATCTGTAAATCCTTCAGATACACAAAAACAGCAACCAAACTCTTGCTCATTCTTGTTTCTCAAATACTTAAAAATAAAACAATCCCTATACATGACTGTAATTTTAAACTTTGGCTGATTATCTCAACATGTCTTCAATTAAGTCTTGACAAATTTCTTGCTTCTACAGTTCTTAGTTTCAGCGGTGTTAGGATGTTCATGTTATAAAAGGGATGTGGAAAACACAGGATTAATTCTGTCTAGGTTTGTTGATGCTCATGGCATGTTAAACTCTTCATTTTTTCATTTTAATCTTCCTCAAATAGCTTTTTGTTTGTTTGTATGTTTGAGTCAGAAAATTCAGTGTTAGGAAACGACAAAAACTGATGCCACCAAAATGTTTTAATTGTGTTTACACATATATGTATATTAAATGATCACATGGATATAACTTACCACTACAAAGTATGACATTTCATGGAATTTACTTTGGTTGTCAATCAAGCTATGTTTTAAGACAGACTGACTAGCCAATATTGGCTAACTAGCTCCCCACAGATCATTTATTTTAGCAGGAAGGTTAAGGGGCTGGAAAAGGTAAAGGCAAGTGATATTTCTTGGAGATCTCACTACCAGATATCTCCCACATCTAATATGTAATTAGATATCTTCTAATAGCTCCTGCAAAAACTCTTGATTTTATTTTCTGCAGTTTTGAAACCTTAAGAAGTGCAACATTTTCTAATCTCTATGTATGTTTATTCATAAAGATGATGCTGTTTTTCCTTAATAGCCATTGTTCTTTACTGTAAACCTCAGTTTCGGCTTTTTAAACAAAAGTCAGACTTACATCCAGATTTAATTTCTAAATCCAGGTTGCAATTCACATTGTGGGGGAAAAAAATGAAGAAAGGAGTGACTTTGTATCTTAACCCTGTCCACGTTTTCTCTTTATATTTCCATTCCTCTTTAATATGTGAAAGGACTTTTTTTTCCTGCATATTTAAAATTCTTTACTACCACTTGAACATTTTCTGTTAGTCACTTTAACATTTTTACTTGAGTTAGATTTTGAAAATCTGACTTTTGTTTCTATTGGTTATAGCATCCTTTCCATTTCTGACTCCATTCAATGAAAATACAAGCTATTATGTATGTCTTAAACTTCATTCTCTGTGCAATTTATACATTGACAATTTGTTAGTAATGATCAATTCTTCACATTTTTGCTATCACTTGGATATTGTTATGATGTATACATAATGTGATGTATATGTAATATACACAGTGTTATGGTTATTTTCTTCAGTTACCCGTTTTTAGAAGGTAAGAAAGTGTGCTTGAACAAGTTAGTAACGTCTCAGTTATGTCTTTGGAAGTTTCTTTTTTTATTGCAGGCTTTGATGTAGCTTGTTTGCACACTGAAAATTGGAAGTAACGTGGAAAAGAATGGAAGTCATGCTAAATAGGACCTTCACAGTATGAAATGTTTCTCTCAGTGTTTGCCTGATGTGTAAGATTTGGTATGTCAGTATAGAATTGACACATCTATGAGATTCCCTCATGTCCCTGTGAAGGCTGCTAACTTTGGCTGTCTAGTTGTTGACAGATTAAAGAGAGAACTGAGTTTTTAACCCACTTGTAGCACTTGCTGTTGATTTGTAGCTGGTCATTTTACTGATATGTACTCATTTTTTCAGCACACCTGACCTTTTCAAGCTTCATTGGTCATAGCTTTATGTATTCATCCTTTTCCCAAAGGCAGTTTTTCATTGTAGTACTCCTGTAATGGAAACTTGCAGTTGAAAGACAGGATTATATTACATGGCCTATGCTGAATATTTCTATACTGAGAGTTATTTTCCTCTTAGTGATGATAAGTTATCTGAAAAATGACAAGCAAGAGGTGTAGACAAAAGAGAAACAAGAAAAAACAGGTTTTAATTTGGGCTCAAATACAAAATCCTGAAGCTGTTCCTGAGTCCATATGTACTGGCTTTGAATTAGTAACCACATCCTTCAAGTTCAACACCCTTCATGACTGATTTTTTACCAGAAAATCCTTCAAGTTCAGTATCTATACTTAACGTGCGGCACAACTGTGAAAAGTGATTATAAGAGATGCACTTTTATTATTTAACAAATGTGTCTTTTTGTGTATTCATTGACATATCTGCCAATCTGAATTATGAAAGTAAGGTTTACTGCACTTACTCAAACTGATAAGACAAACCAAGGACTGCCAGGCGAAAATAAGTTGGATTCTAGCCCATAACCTTGCACATCTCCAACAGTTTAGTGTTTTTACTGGGTTTTCATCTGTTATGGCTGTGCTTGGAACACAAAGGGACTGTTTGTATTTCTGCAAGATCATGGCATGTGCACACCCTGGCTGTGGCTGTCCTGTAAGGAAGGCAACATGCTTCATGTAGGACACTAGTGCCCATGGTAAGGAAAAACAGTTTAGCTGGTTGTGTTTGCTGAGCTGGCAGAAGAAAACAGTTTTCCAGTTATGATACTGTTTACTTGCTGTTGAAATAAGAACAAATGAAAATGTAAATGTAGGAGCCCACAGTGCCAGCTTTATAGCTATCTCAAAACAGAGGCTGATTTACAAGGAACTGAAGTAATAGATTATTTTGCTGAATACGTATGAAGCCCAAGAATAATTGGATTTCGACACTGAGTTAAAAACTTGATAATGCCTTTTATTCAGGACAAAGAGGTTTCCATACAAACTTCACTTTTTTCATTTTCATTCTACCATTTCAAGATTTATCCACAGAAAGAATTCAGTTGAATGAATATCTTTGTAATAAAATCTAGGTTTACCTGTAATCTGGGTTTATTTATAATCTGCAAACATTTTGAGACATCATAATTTACTATCCTCAATGTTGCAAGTGTTAGACAACATTTTGAGTTTGTGCCTGAAATAATCATGCTAGATAGAAAGATTAAGAACATCACAAGTAAACCTTAACATGTAAATAAAATAAAAGTTCATATGTGCCCACCTGGAAAACATCCTCGTATCATATTCATGTTTAGTGTATTCTGTCTTTGGTAGGTGGTTAGTATTTTCTCAGCATGGAGTTGATAACATATCAATACTTTTGGTTAGTCATTTATCTCTTGAAAAATGATGTTCTGTGGTGTCTGAAATAATGAGGGAATACAGGTTCTTCTTTGAATCAATAAAGTAGGAAAAGATGTGGAATTTTAAATCTTTTTTTTTTTAATAGATTTTTTAATCTATTAAGATATGCTCAAAGAATTTCAAAAGCATTTTGGGGTCACTTGTAATATTTTTCTTTCAATACTCAAAGGGCTACAATACTTCTAATGTCTGTCCTTCATTAAACAGCTGAATGCTTAGAGGCAGTCTTCTTTCAAGTAGGAGATTTTGTTCTGATCTTCTCTGCTCTTCATTTATACCTTCCAAATGGAAAATGCATTTGGTTGTCTGTGTGTAAAGGATAACACTGGTAACTTTTTTCTGGACTTGGAAGAGAAAGGCCCGAGTGAACAAAAACTGAAATATAATAGTAGGAATGATGACAGTGATGATGATGATGATGGTGATGATGAGTAGATGACTGCTAAGTTTTCAAGGCTGTAAGCAAGGGGGTCCAGACTTTGGCATGTCAGCTTAGCAGGGCCACAGTGAGTGAAGAGCAGTTGTCTTGGGCTGCACATACAATACATAATATAGCTAATGTATCTAGATTTAAAAAAAATCCTTTATTTTTGAAACGAAAATCCTTCTAAGTTTTAATATTTTTTAATTAAAACATTAGAAAAAGAAGTCAACAAAAACATAAAACTAGTGGGATATTTTACCACAGCTGTTGAAAATGTTTTAACTTCTTGTCTGCAGAGACTATAACCATTGCAGAAACTTTTTCTGTACTGAGGTGCAGACACTGCAGACATTGTGGACAGTTTTGCCTCTCCAAGAATTATGTTTAAAAATTCTTGTGCTGCACACCATGCATTTCATTTGTTATTTGTAGACAGTACTTTGTTAGTTTCCCTTCAGAAATCTTATTGATAATTTACTTTTTGACAATTTTATATTCGCTACCACATTCATGATTATAAAGCTGGTCTTAGAGAAAAACATATTGAAATTATCCCTAATTTTGAAATACATCTTAATTCTAATTCTAACATTTTGAAATACATACTTTTGTCTGTTTTTTCGATTTTTATCATGTGGCATTTAATCTACATTATTTTTACATGAAAAAGAGGCTGTTAAATGCAAAATTTGTCATCTTTACGAATTCTCAAAGTGGATAAAAGTAGCTATAATGCGTGTATCCTCTGTAATCCCACTTTTGGCATTCCTGGATTAACAAGTTGGCATGTATTCTTTAGATAATTTGGACCCCAGTTTGCTAGAATAACATAAGCATTAATCAAATACATATTAAATAATTAATTAAAAATGTATAGCAAATTATTTTATACTTTATAGGAATTTTTTTAGGCTTTAAAAATTCTAA
>JAOWBP010004700.1:55318524-55341382 GCA_028571105.1 Tragopan temminckii | reverse complement strand
GACTCAGCACAAGAAAAACTAATTCAATTTATTGCAAATTAATAACAGACTAGAGCAGTTAAAAAGCAATTAAAAGCAAACTAAAATCTCCTTCCTTCCACTCTCCATCTGCCCCATCCTGAGTGACTTCTTCTGTCCTTGAGTTGATAAGGGATCAGAAGGCTATTATATAACAGACTAGGAATGAAAAGATGTTGCTAAAACAAGCCTGAAGAGGAAGTATGCCAGTGGAAACTGAATGCAGCACAGAAATTCACTATTTTGTAAATGAAATGACATAGCAAAGTAGCTATCATGTTCTGGGTTTGCTGTGCTGCATTTTTGAGCTGTTATTACATGATATCTCTTGTTCTGATTTCTGGAAAACTTCTAAGTTTTTCAACATTTTTTTCGTTCTTAACTGTCCACCATAATATTTAGGGAGATATTACTAATACTCCTGTTTCATGGCTTTAGAAATTCATGTTCATAATTAAGTTTATGACAAAGGAAAATTACTTTTAATTTAAAATTGTATTTCTTTGCAGAGGCAATGTGTTGATCAAAATTTAGTAAACTACAATCAATCCAAAAATCAACTAGAAAATATGGTGTTCCTTGACAGGAAAGTGATCTTTTTTTCCCAAAGTATGACTCAGAAATCTGAAAATAGAAAAATAATTGTACCTTGTTTTAATTACGATTTCTTTTAATGCTTACTACCCACTAATGCATGTCGTCATATACTGCATGCCGTATATTTTAGAGACATATGGGAAGCACATTGTGCCAGGAAAGCCTGAGCAAAGAAAGCGAACCTGGAAGGAAAGGAGAAAAGCAAAGCATGTTAACGTCTTGCTTTGGTTTTGCTGTGTCATTGATGTCCTAGTATTTCCCTCATGAAACAATATGTAGGCCAATATATAGCTTTAAGATCTTTTATTTTTAGTGTATCTGAGGTTAAAAATCATACCATCATAGAAAATCCTGAGTTGGAAGGGATCCACATAGATCACTGAGTCCACTGATCAACACAGGACCACCCAAAAATGAAACAACATATCTGAGAGCCTTGCCTAATCATTTCTTGATCTCTGCTAGAATTGATACTGTGATTCTAATGATTTGAAAGTCTGTCTTTCCCAAAGCTAAAGGACAGTTTGAAGAAAAAGTTAGGGCTTCATCCATCCTCCTGGCTTTGTCTCATCCTTCTTCCAAATTGTAAGAAATTATTTGATGTTGTAAAGCCTTGATTTTTTAAATGATATCTTTGCTTTCTGCAAAGTAATTGCCTATGGTCGTAAAAAAATTATCTTGGTCTTTTCTAGCCAACGGACTATAAACAAGAGTTTCTTCTACTGTATGGAATGTTACACCCACTTAAACTCACTCTTTATTTTTTCTTTTATATTTCCTATTCATTATTCTGAATACCAAGGCAAACATAAGAAAAAATCAAATGTAAACAACTAGCCAAGTGTAAACTTGTTTTTCAACACTAGCTGCTTAGTAAGTTCATCTCCTACTACAATCTACAAGTGGATATCTACTACTGAATCATTCAATTACAGAATAAATTATCTGAGAAGGAATCTTCTAGTGTAAATCCAAGTTTAAACATAGAGTTAATATCACATTTAGATCTTTCCAGATAAAGGATTCCTGAGATGTTATAAGGGCTTTATGAAACTCAAATGTTCGTATCAGCTTTAGATTTGTGGTTAAGATTAATGCATTTTATAAAGGCTTCTCTGAATGTAATGCCTCCTAAATTAACCCACAACATCAGAGGCAGGTAGTGGTGGTATGGGAGTAGAGGTTGAACCTTCCCACCAGTATTTCATTATTGTTGCTGCGCAACAGATGGCAGGAAGGGGACAGTTTGACAAAATGATGTCTTACATGGAGGTGTATATAAAGCAAAGGTATGGAATTGAATTCCTCCATGTGGAAAAAATGGCACCCATTGACATTCATTGACTCTTGCTGAACATAATATGGAGACCATACAGTTGATGTTAGCATACAAAAGTTGGTCTGCATAGGTAACATTTCCCTAGAAATGATAATCATAGTAGATGACTATCCCTACGCTATGATAATCATAGTAACTGTGAAATAATGCATCACCTCTTCTGGTGCAGATTTTTACGAGCCCAGCATGCACGGCTGATGAAAATACATAGCTAATTGCAATGAGCATGTTGAAAAACTTTTTTTTTTACCTAGGAATATGCACTATTAAACAGTTCTATTATGCTCTTTGTATACGTTGTTGTTTTCATGGAAAGAAATAGAAGGTATTGCTTCCGGAGAAACCCATCTAATCCACACTTGTGCTGCATTAAACTGTGGTTCTAAGGTTTAGTTTGCAAAATACACTATGTAATTAAGGCTAGATTGTGCTCTGCTCTGCTACATAAGATAAGACCTTTGATTTGGAATGTTTGAGAGAATTTCCAGATGAGTAATTTCGTATTTGAATGGAGATAGATAATAAATTTCAGAGTAAGACATAGTTTAACTCTCTAAGTGCCATTTCATAGAATCATAGATTCATAGATTGGTTGGAAAGGACCTTAAAGAACATGTAGAAGACTGAGGGAAAGAACTCCTTGAGTACATCCGCCTTCTCCATGTCTGCTGAAGCCAGTTCTCCCTTCTCATTTATCAGAGGGATCTCCTTTATCTGTCTCTTCTGATCAATGTACCTATTGAATCCCTTCTTATATTTTTTCAAATCCCTCACCAAGCTGAATTCAGTCTGCACCTTGGCTTTTCTGATCCCATCTTGGCATGTCCAGACAGCATCCCTGGGTTCTTCCCAGGCTGCCCATCCCTTTTTCTGCTGAGTCTATCTTTCCTCAGTTTGACCAGAAGATTCTTTCAAAGCCATGATGTTTTCCTGAGCCTGGCCTCGTGCATTTGCCTCCCATCTCCCTTTAGACAGTTATAAACATTTATCAGATCCTCCCTCAGTCTTCATTTCCCCAGGCTGAACAGAACCAGGTCTCTCAGCTTTCCTCATAAGCAAGATGCTCCAGAACCTTCATCATCTTTGTGACCTTCTGCTTGACTCCTTCTAGGAAATCCATGTGTTTTTGCTCTGGGGAGCTCAGAACTGGACACTGTATTCTAAATGTGGCCTCACCAGGGCAGAGTAGAGGGAGAGGATCACCTCCTTCAACCTGCTGTCACACTCTTTTTCATGCACCCCAGGATACCACTGGCCTTCTTGGCCACAAGCACACATCACTGCTGGCTCATGATCAACCACATGAGCCACGGTCTTTTGTCCGTGTTCAGTTGGTAACTGAAGATATTAGAAAGGACTTCAGATCCCATAAGGACTGTGTGGTCAGGCAGAAGCATAGTTTAACTGAACAACAGCAGGATCCAGGACTCCTCCAGGATCTGATATTGAGGAGAATGATCTGTAGAAACAAGACTCTGTTGTCTGTTGTATTTGTTTACTATGTTTTCTATATGTACTTTACATCTGTGGCAAGTATGAGTAGCACTAGAAGGCAACAAAAAATAGTGCTGCTGGTGGTGTTTTCTTTAGAACACTACAGAGGAGTGAGTTTTTAAATTTCATCTTTTATGCTCCAAATTCTTAAGCCTCCGTATTTAAGTTCTTGAAATTGGCCTTGTTTGGGGTGAAATTGTTAAGACTGGCTGATCTGCAGTTACTAGTGAGTAAATTAAAATCACTTGAGAAGAAGTCAGCATCTCAGAAAGCACAGGCTTGCTGTACAGGTGAGTGCACTCTATCAAGTAATCTGCAAAATATTCTTTGTGTTTTGGCTGTCCCACAGACTACAGTTACATTCAATGAAAGTAGTACTGTCTGCAAAGTACATGGACCAATAGATGACCTGTCATCTTCCCTTTACATTTTCCTTTGAAATAATGCCTACGTGCTGAAAAGTTTCAAACTTGTATTTCAAAACAAAATCCTATGTAATAGAAAGTAAAAAGTGCAGCTAAGAAACAAAGGAATATATCTTCTAAACAAACATGAGTAAGAAATGCTTGAGCTTCTTTAGTCTTTGAACAATTTTTTTCTGTTACAATTCTCTTTTTGAAGCTGACCCTACTAAAAACAAACAAACAAACAAAAACTGTGCAGAAGACAAGAAGTGGCTTTTCTGGACTGGATAGTTTTTAGGTACGATTCCTGAGAGAGGAAAGAGATCAACATTTGAGAAAGTGGCTGACAGCTTCTGAAAGTTGTGATAAACAAATGACTTTAAGGCAGCTATAAGGACTTCCAGAATTTTCGATCTGAACCTTTTGCTTTGCAGTCATTAACTTGTGCTTGAGTAGTGGTTATTTGGATGTTACATTGCATTATCAAGGGAATTATAAAAGCTTTTTGAAACCAGCATGTTCTACTTTACACTGTAATAACCTCATCAGTGTTGTACCAATCATCACTAGATTCATTTTTGCCATGGAAACTAATTTAGCTTGCTTGGAGAATTCATAACAGCATTTTTCATTGCTTGGTTTTCTTTCTAAAATGGTGACTTGAAATTTGACAAACAGGAAGCAGTGTAAAGGACTTAAACTTTTAAAATACTGAATATTCAAATTTTATTAGTATTATCATAGGTGTTATAAAAGAACTAATCTTTTACTTTCTTAATGCAGAGAAAGAATAATTTTCTCTTCTTGGTGAGGACATATAGGACATTAGTATATGCCTCTTTATTAAAAGAACTTCAGGCCATGAAATTTGGATTTTAGAAAAATTCATAGATATTGAAAAAATATGTTATTCACCAGGAATACTTAGGTAAGAAATCCAGAAATGAAATTAGAATCTGAGTCTTCATTCTGAAGATAAATATTCTCACTATACACTTGTAAATGGATTTGTGACCTTGGTTCACTTCTAGACATCGCTGTCCCCACTTGGTAAGGGTTCCTAAATTTTAGGCCTCTGTATGAATTTAGTAAGTCTTGACAGAGGATGTTTTCTTTGTCCCAGTGATCACTGTTAAAACAGATTGGATCAGTCAGCAATGTAATGTCTTTGATGACAGTATGCTGTGACCTTCTCTTCAGAGAACATAGAATTTTGCTAGATACTTTCAGTTTCAGATCAAAAGAGTTTTGCAAGAGGTCTCTCTCTGCCATGATTCCATTTTTGTTCAGATAATTATCTCACAGTAGCAGTTTCAGGCTCTATTTTTCCAAATTACATCAAGTGAGACTTCAACCAGCACTACTAGTGGTCTGTAAAAAATTAAATTTTCTGATCTGCAATGAGTTAGTGATCTGGCACTCAGAAGGACTGCGTAATAAATGGAGTGTTCAGCTGAGATCATAATTTATTGAGAGGAAAGCATGATCAGTCAAAGACTCCAGCTTCTCTGCCAATCTGTTTTCAAATTAACCCACATAAAAGTATGATAAGGTTAGAAAAAGCCTCTGTTTAATGATGCCTTCCTTTTGAGACTGCATGCTTCCTATAACTTGTAGGACTTTATTGAAATATCTTGTATCCTTTAAGGGTGAAGTAAGTGATTTACATTCAGTAATTACTCTCGCTCTCTGACAGTCTTCAGATCTTGTTGAAGCTCTTATTTTAAAAGGCTTATGGCTACTTTTGGTACACTTGCAATACATAGAAAATAAGACCTTCAGTCACTAAAGTCACTTACTATGTGCTTAGAGATTGTAATTCCCACCAAAAATGATTAGAAGTGGGAGTAATTTGTTGTGGTTCATATTGAACCTTAGCATCATTTCTGTAAAGTAAGCTTCACTTAGGTTTTAAGAGCAGTGCCTTCTGCATACGTGCTTTAACAGAAAGCTTGATGAAGGAATGTGAGATGAAGTCTCCCCTACCTATACTGGAACATCTTGTTGTACACATTCCTGCTTTGGAAACTGAATTTTTTTTGTGTGAAGCTTCTCAAACTGAGACACTCAGGCCAACATATGTTGATGTGATTTGTGTACTGACCACAAATGATAACTGACATAAAATTCACATTGCCCAGGCTGTGCTCCTGAATCTCTGTGTTGCTTCTCTATCACACCTACTCCTACGGCTCACCATTCAGCATCTGCAGCAGTGTTTTTGTTTCTTCTACTCTAGTTGAATGATCAGCACAGTGTAGCTATTCTGTGATGACTGTTGTTTTATTCCCTTGAAGACAAGTGTGTTCCAAAAGTTTGTTGTTATGAATGTTATTCTGCTATATCATGCACAACATGGCACAGACGGTGCAGACTGAAATCCATTTAGAAGCTGTATATGTTTTCTATAAAAAGGCAATGTTTCACACCGATAAGCAAAATGGATATTTTGGCTCTGCATGTGGCAGGGGGGTTGGAGATTCATGATCCTTGAGGTCCCTTCCAACCCTGGCCATTCTGTGATTCTGTGATTCCATTCTGTGATATTGCTGCCACGATGTAGATGTTTTCTTTAGTCTGATGTTTTCGGCTTTGCTGTTTCCCAGCTCTTCCTGTTAATCAGACCAAAGATGTACCACATCTGGTAGTGCATTCTGCCAGGCCCTTCTACAAAAAGGTGTCATCTGATATATCTTTAAGCTGACCAAAGTATTTGATATCTTCTGAATGGCACTTTTAAAACTTTGCCTGGTGAAAGCTTATCTATTGCATCAAATTTTTTCAGGTTCATATTGACTTCATGCCTCTTTACAATAATGATTTCTAAAGCCAATAATTAGTGACTGACATTCTTTTACTGTACTTTTACCTATAAGCTTTTGCTACAGAAGATCTCCCATTTGCCTAAAAATCTTTCAATATTTTCAACACTTCTTATTTCCACATTATGAAAAACATATCTAGAGCAAACTCTTTGTTTTACTGGTGAGCAGCATGATGATACTGAGATGAAAATTTCACATTTTGATTGCTTTCTTGACTTAGTCAAGGAAAGGTGATCTCATGTATGCCTAAATTTGAATTGGAGGTTGGTGTTCTTCTTGAAAAACTGTATGAGAAAATAGATGTTATTTTTCTTTTTTAAAAAAGTATGCTGGGGCTCATTGGGTAATATATTTTTAAAAGTGACAAGGGAAGTTTTATAGATACACCAGTGATTTGATCTTTTTCACTATAAATGGCAAGGTGACAATTCAAAATGTTTCTGTTTTCAATAACATTGTTTGCTAAGTTGAACTCATATATCTTCTCCTTCTGTGTTCTTTCTTTAACTGGATTTGGTTGTTGAACAGAAAGCTTCATTTTCATCCATAACAATAGTTAAAAATAATTCAAATGCAGGTCCTGCCAGTATCTGTTCCATCCATGCTCCTGAGTCCTTTAATTTATACTGTTGATGTATCACATATACCACTTGATGTCACTGGGTGGATCTTAGGTAAATGTGATTCTTTTTTTGCCTTTTTTTGTGAGGAGCTCAATGTTTATTAAACAATAGACTATCTTCATTTTCTCTCTAGCTTAAGGACACACTAAACCAGTGGCAGATCTTCCTTTTACTCAAATACTGAAGTTTCCCATGAAGTTGATTAGCTAGATATTATATTCTAGTTGTTGTTATTATATTATTTTTATCTGATGAGTTTATCCAAGTATCAGTAGAAATGTTCTAATTTTTGTCCTCTGTGTTGTCAACTTTGAGACAGACTTTTCAAGTTCTTAACATAGACTTTCTAATTATGGACTCAGCATCTGGTTGACAAGGCTGTGATGTGCATAGTCGTACTGGAAAATGAGTTTTTAACTAGAATGGCCTAATTAGCTTCATCAGGATCTACTGCATATTTAGTTGGTGTTAATATTTTGACAAGCAAATTATCACACCATTTCAGAATGTTATTGTTAAAAATAATATTTATTTTTTACCACAGAATTTCTCACTGGCTGTTGCTCCTTCCTCCTTTTCTCCTTGCCCCTATCCAAGGATACTCAACACAGAAGATGAATTCCTTGAGCTCTGTGTCACCTTTCAAAGAGATCATTCACAATTCTGGTATGGAAAGGAAGGGCTTTATGCAGTGTTTCCTTTACATGAGTTTGGCTTCAGCTTCACTCCCACGCATTTACAGCACTGGGAACTATATGCCATGTAACAACTATCTCTTATAAAACTATAAATCAGATATTATTCTATTATACCTTTTGGAATGCCATCAGAAAAAATGAAATTTAACGGCATACTTTGCTATCCGAATTATTCTCTGGAAGACACTAAACTAATAAAAGATACATCCTCATTTTTCATAGTATTTTTGCAAAATACTTGCTTGGTGTTTCACATATTCCTCAGAATTTTCAAGAAATACCTTTCTAAAAGCATGCCTCCAACTACCACAGACATCATTACAAATAGCTTTTAATTATAGTAAAGATAATAGTATACTTTTTCTTCCCCTTAAAATCTTCTTTGCTTGAAGGTATTGCTACAACTGATTAACATTTTTAGTTTCCAGAAATGATGTGAATGTCTACTCCTTTTTCTGAGAATTATTAGCTTGCTCTTTTAGTTGTGTATCCTACTTACATGAACAATTTTCATCTTCTATTTCTGCTGAGATCTGATTTTGGGACAGGACATCTGAGCACAATGAACAAAACAATAACTATTTTTAAGCTTAAAAGGGACATAACTCTCAGCTAATGGTTGAAAGAGGTGTGTAGTCTTCCTCCTCCTCACTCCTGGAAGCCTCAGCAACACAAACAGTATCTACCAAACTACAGTAAGTCATATCTTGTTTGTGATTATAGTTCTACAATCCCTCTCTTGGACAGAGTACATATATACTTGATAATATCTATAAAATTTGAGATCTTCTTAAGCTGCCTCACTAGTATGGGGAGAAATAAAAAGAGCAGAAAGAAAACACAAGACCAAGAAGAAAGTCCAATATATCATTGACTTCTGTTACTCCAGCAGTCACTGCCTCATCATCATAGTGTTTTGCATGTGCTGCAGTCTTGCCAGCACCTCTTAAGGCAGTGGGTCCTTCAAGGCCCCCACCCGCACTCTAATCTAGCTATGCCCTTGACCCACATGTAGCTGCATCATCTTTCCCTATATGGCCAAGCAGTAAGGGGTTGTGGTCTGTTGCCCATGCCAGGCTAGCTAGTTTCCTGGTGATATCCCTCACCCAAGCCCCAGGAAGTCAATCAACTTCTCTAAGAAGATGGTCTGCTCAGCATGGTGGATGTTCCATTCCCTGCAGGGAGGAATCACTAATGACCGATACCCGTCTCTTCTTCAGTGAAGTAGCCTTGGCGCTGGAGGATGGCTTTTCCTGGTGTGGTTTTGTTAGCATGTCAGGATTGAGTGGGCTGTTACCACCCTCAGATGGGCCTTCTACTCCAGAGCCTACTGTACAGAGGCACCTGGGGGGGTGGAGTAGGTAAGGAGGTTTTTCGTTTGCAGCTCCAGGCACAGACTTGCATCCACCTGCTCTGTTCCTTTGTGTTCTTGACTCCAGCCTTGCAATTCTTTTCCTCAACCTGATGTGATACAGGCTGCCTTGGGTTAGCTTTTTTTCCTTTGAAATGACCTGTTTGTGCATGGGTGAACTGTGGTTTCCCTGCTCCTTCTTTGTGTCCCCAGTGACACTTTTTAATTGATGTATTTCATCCTGTAGCCTGTTCACATCTCACACAGCTGTTCTGACTGCACCCCATGAAGCCAGGGAGAGGCTCATGCATCTACACAGCCAGAGGTCTGAACTGATTGCCTCCTCTGCTGGGGAAGACAGGCTAGCTCTCCTTCGGGTGGTGCTGTTAGCATGTCACCTGCCTGGTGGGTGAAAAAAATCACAGAATCACAGAAACACCAAGGTTGGAAAAGACCTACAAGATCATCCAGTCCAACCATCCATCTACCAGAAAGCAGTGGATGTAGTCCTGCTAGGTTTCAGTAAGGCTTTTAGTGCTGTCCCTCATGGCACTGTTGTGGACAAATTGTCCAGGTGTGAAATAAACAGGTTCATGCTATGCTGCCTGATGAGCTGGCTGAATGGTAGAGCACAAAGGGCTGTAGTGAGAGAGGCTACAAGGAGCACTGGGCAATCATCAATCCTTCGTACCAAATTGATTAATACCCAAGATTATTAGTGTTCAGGAAGCATCTGCAAAATACTTAATTAATATGGTTTAACATCTGGTTTACCCTGAAGTGGTTGAGAAGTAGGATTTGATGATATTTATAGGTCCCTTCCAATTGAACTATCCTGTTCTAAAGGTCCCTTGCACATGGAGCAATTGACTTGTCTTTTCCATGCATTTATTTGTCTGTAATGAATTGCATAATAACATATTTGGACAGAAGAGCAGTACTTCAATATTCCTTCCCTTGTTCTTTTCTAGTTTATTGCTTTTGAGTATTTAGATCTATTCTTGATTCCATTAAGCCAAACAACTGTCACCAAACTTGCCTTGACAGTACAGTCTACAGAACTGGAGATTTCCCACCTCAACAGCATATGGCTTTTCTTTTTCTGCATTAAATATTTTTCTAAAGGATGTGTGCTTTAACCTGGCAAGCAGCTAATCACCACGCAGCCTTTTGCCTTCTCCCCCTCCTCCCACTGGGATAGGGGAGAGAACTGAAAAAAATATAGAACTTGTAGGATGAAATAAAAACAATTAAACACATTGAGCTAACTCTCTGAATAGGGGCATTCAACACCCAGTATTAATCAGCTCCTAGACTATCATCAGCAAGGTTCCCTGTGCAAAGTTCAAATTAGCAGTCAACACTTACAGATACTATGTAAGGGACAAAGAAATATGCTTTTCTTTGTAGAGAACTGTTTAAAATAAACTGAAATTTTGGCTTTACTTTTAGTTCCTTTTATTTTAAATGAATTACAGAATTCTGATTTAAATCAGACTACAAGATAACAAATGAAAATATTTTTAGCTGTCCAGCAGGGAAAAGGAGGTAGGACCTTGGGCCAATGTTAGCAGACTTGCAAGTAAATAAAATACTTCATTTTAATTAATAATGTCAGATTTGTAACCCTGCAGTTGTCTCAACATGATTAATTTTGGGTCAACATTAAGCCTTCTTAAACAATCAATTCACTGTACCGTAAAATAAGCCACTTACAAGAAAAATTCTCAGTGTATTATCAGCTTAACAGACCATAACATAAAAACAACTTCCTCTTCAAAATTATTACTTTGTAATTATAGCGATAACATTGGATATAGCTGAAAATAATCCCGTGGAGTTTTTCTAATTAGTTTGCAATGCTTTCTGCTGATCCCTGACTCTGCACTGTCAATTATTACATACACACCAAAGGTAAAAAACAATAAGGATTAAGTTTTGTGAGCAATGAATGAAAATGTTACTTTAAATATGAAGCCTGGCCATTTCTACTGTATACCATATTTTGTTCATAGAATCATAGAATCACCAAGATTGGAAAAGAACTCCAAGATCATCCAGTCCAACCATGCACCTACCACAAATATTTCCCCACTAAACCATGTTCCTGAGTACAATATCTACATGTTTCTTGAACACCTCCAGGGACAGTGACTCCACCACATCCCTGAGCAGCCTGTTCAGTGCCTGATCACTGTTTCTGAGAAGTGTTTTTTCATAATATCCAACCTGTATCTCCTTGGGCACAACTTGAGGACATTCCTTCTAGTCCTATTGTTGGTTACCCTGAAGAAGCCAACCCCCACCTCACCACAACCTCATTTCAGGGAGTTGTAAAAGTTAGTAAGATCTCCCTTGAGCCTCCTCTTTTCCAGACTAAACAATTTCAGTTCCCTCAGCCATAAAGCCTGTGCTCCAGACCCTCACCAGTTTTGTTGCCCTTCTCTGGACCTGCTCCAGAGCCTCGATATCTTTCTTGCAGTGAGGGGCCCAAAACTGAACACAGTACTCGAGGCGTGTCCTCACAAGAGCTGAGTACAGGAGAATGATTCTTCCCACTTCTGCTGACTACAGTATTTCTGATACAAGCCAGGAGGCCATTAGCCCTCTTGACTACATGGGCACACTGTTGGCTCATACAGTGCTGAGCGTTGCCCAACAACCCTGGGTCCATTTCTTCCACTGTCCTCTTCTACTCTGATTATCATCCTCTGCTCTGCCCTTGTGAGACCCCATCTGAAAGCGTGAGGCCTCCAGCACAATGAGGATGTGGAGCTGTTGGAATGGGTCTAGAGGAGAGCCAGGAAGATGATCACAGGACTGAGCACTACCTATGATGAAATTCTGAGAGAGTTGGGATTGTTTAGCTTGGGGAATACAAGGTGTGAGGGAGACCAATCTTCCAGTACATGAAAGGAGCCTACAAGTAGGAGGACAACCAACTTTTCATGAAGATAAATAGGGATGGGACATGGGAGGAATGGATTAAAACTGAAAGAGGGGAGACTTTAGTTAGATATTAGGAAGAAATTCTTCAATCAGAGGATGGCAAGGCACTGGAACAGGCTACCCAGAGAAGTTGTGGATGCCCCATCTCTGGACACACTCCAGAGCAAGCTCCTGTGCAGTCTGTTCTGGTGGTGGACAACCCTGCCCATGACAGAGAGGTTGAGGCTAGGTGGTCTTTGAGATTCCTTTCAAGGCAAGCCATTCTATGATTCCACACAGTTTTCCAGCCATTCTGCCCCAAGCTATAGTAATGCATGGGGTTGTTGAGGCAGGAACTGAATGCACTTGAGGGTTCATTCAATCCTCTTGATCATTTCATCAGTAAAGATACAGAACAGAACAGGCCCCAGTACCAACCCCTGGGGAACAACACTGGAGATCACTCGGCATCTGGATGTGGCTCCATTCAGAACCACACTCTGGGGCCAGTCCTCCAGCAAGTTCTTTACCTAGCAAAGAGTGATCCTGTCCAGGACACAGGCTGCTAGCCTCCCCAGGAGAATTCTGTGCCATGTTCCCCCACAAATTCAGTAAAAGCTGAAGATTCTCCTTAGACCTCCTCTTATTGTTAATATATTTGTAAAAAAATGTTTTTTGTTCTCTTCTACCCCAGCGGCCACGTTGAATTCAAGCTTGGCTTTTGCCTTTCTCCTTTTCTCCCTACATTTGCAAACAACTTCTTTGTACTGTCCCTGAGTTGCCCATTCCTTCTTCCATAGGATGTAGATGCTCTTTTTCTCCTGGAGCATCAGAAAAATTTCCCTTTTCACCCATGCCAGTCTTCATCCCAAAATGCTCATCTTATGGCACAGAGGGAAGCCTGCACCTACACTTTTATGGCTTTCTTTTAGAGGAGTTACCAGCCTTCCTTTTACCCCTCAGGAATGAATCCCAAGGGACTCTTCCTAGCAGGATCCTGAACAGTTCAAAGTCTACCCTCTGGAAGTCCAAGGCAGCTGTTTTGCTGCCCCCCTCCCAGTTTCACCAAGAATTAACAACTCTACCATTTCATAATCACTGCCCAAGACAGCTCCCAGCCTTCACATCTCCCACCAGTCCTTCTCTGTGAGCTGCAGCTCTAGCAAGCCGTTTCCCCTGGTAGGTTCACTTACCAGCTACATCAGGAAGATATCTTCCACACACTCTAGAAACCTTCCACACTGCTTCTTCTGTACTATATTATATTTTCAGTATATATCAGGAAAGTGATATCAGGGAAGTTTCCTTCACGTAAGTCAGAAGAAATCTGTGCTCTTATAGCCTACAAAACTAGAGGAAGAATCAGAGGTAGGTGGTGTTTCCATAATCACTGTACAAAATTAGTCTGTAGGTGAAATGTTTTTGAAAATCTTCAAAGATAAAAAGTAAGAATTAGGGTTTGCAGCTCATTTTTAAGTTTTTCTGTGCTTTGATTCCTCACAAAATTCACTATAACGGAACTGGAACCACAATATTAATTCTGAAACTTAATATTCTTGTGACATTTTTTCTCCTGTATTAAAAACAAACAAACAAAACAGCAACCAAAGCTTGAACAGTAAAATGGTAGGCTTATCTAAGGATTATCTTCCCTTTCAGCTCACATGACTCATGATAAACTTGGCTGCATCAGAAAAAAAAGACATTCTCTTTCCTAATTCTTTAGTTATCTAGAAGTGGTGGACAAAAAATTGTCTGGATGGTTACAACCAAGGGGTTGTGGCAAACAGATCTATTTATATCTATCCTCTTTGAAAGGGTAGGTAATACCAGGACAAGGGGAAATGGTTTTAAGTTGAGAGAGGGAAGATTTAGGTTGGATGTCAGAGGGAAGTTCTTTACTATGAGAGTGGTGAGGTGCTGGAACAGGCTGCACAGAGAGGCTGTGGATGCCCCATCCCTGGAGGTGTTTAACGCAAGGTTGGGGCCCTGGGCAGCCTGGTCTAGTATTAGATATGGAGGTTGGTGGCCCTACATGTGGCAGGGGGGGGTGGAGATTCATGATTCTTGAGGTCCCTTCCAATCCGGGCCATTCCGTGATTCAGGTGGAGGTCAACAATAACTGGTGTGGCCAGGGATCTGTCTTGGGACTGGCACTCTTCAACATCTTTATCAGTGACATAGACAGTGGGATCGAGTGCACACTCAGCAGGCTTGCTGACCACACTGAGTTCTGTAGTGCAGTTGACACAACAGAAGGAAGGAATGTCATTCAAAGAGATCTGTACAGACTTGAGAAGTGGGTTAATGTGAACCTAATGAGGTTCAGCAAGAGGTCCTGGTGGATGAAAAGCTGGACATCAGCCAGCCATGTTTCCTTGCAGCCTGGAAGGCCAGCTGTAACCTGGGCTGCCACTACAGAAGGGTACAGAAGGGTGGCCAGCAAGGCAAAGGAGGTAATCGTTCCTCTCTACTCTGCCTTTGTAAGGCTCCACCTGCAGTACTGAGTTCAGGCCTGGCGTCCTCAGCATTAGAAAGATGCAGTTCAGTTGGATCTGGTCCTGAGGAGGCCCAGGAAGATGATGAGAGGCATGAAGCATCTCTCTCATGAAGAAAGGTTGAGAGAATAGGGCTTGTTTAGCTTGGAGAAGAGAAGGCTCCGGGGAGACCTCATTGTGGTCTTCTTGTGCATGAAAGGAGTTTATAATCAGGACAGAGACCTACTTTTTACATGGTGTGATTTGATAGGACAAGGGGAATGGTTTTAAACTAAAAGAGGGGTGTTTAGTACAGTTTGGGAAACCATACTAATTCTGAATATTATGGGATTAGCCCATCAAAAGTTAGAATCTTTATCACAACCAGGAAAAGAACATAATTTTGTCCCTCACTCTTCTTTCACATTTCTTCAACAACATATTGGTTATGAAGCAGTGTGAAACCTCCTCAACTAAATAGAAGAAGCAGGCTGATAAAGTGCTTTTCTTTAGTTTTGTATTGTAAACACTCCTACTCAAGGTTCTGTCAGGATAAAACTTATACACCCAAACATATTTTTATTATGCTTATTTGTGTTTGTCATTCAGTAATAAATGTGTACACAAAGTACACTCTCTCTATTTGTTTTTCAGTAAGGCACAGTGGAGAATTTATTGAAGTTGATGATCCTTATGGGCCCCACCGTGATATGTTCTATGATTCTATGATTCTGTAATAACCTCCTATCGATTTCCTTGAAAAGAAGTTTGTAATCATTTAAAAAGTAATATTTTTTTATTCAAATGTGCAGTATTCTCATCTTAATTTCATCATGACTTTAAGATAATACTGACACTGAAATTTATGATTTTTTCTGCATGTATGCATAGTCCTATTTTGACCTGTTATCTTTGCATTGGTATTATTTTTATGTGTCTGGGGATAGCATGAGGAGTTTTCCTAACTGAAAAAAATCTCAAAAATGTTCTTCACTGCTCCTAAAAACTTTCATTTTCTTCCCTGACATCCTAGATAAGCTCAAACAAATCTTTGCTTAATCTGTTTGGTCAGTGTCAGTGACTTTTAGAATTAATGTGGCCTGATGCTCAGAAAGAGAGCTTGAATTAATGGAATCTTAGTATTATTGAATCCTTTAGGTTGGAAAAGACCTTTGAGGTCATCATGTCCAGCTGTCAACTTGATTTATCACATGCCATCATTAAACTGTGTCTTTTAGTGCCAAGACCACAGGTATCTTAAATATCTCCAAGGGTGAGGAGATCACCAATTCCTTGAGCAGCCTGTTCCAAATGCTTGAGCGCTCTCTCTGTAAGGAAATTCATCTTGATATCCAATCTAAACCTCTCCTTGTGCAACCTGAGGACTTCTCCTTGTGAGTAGTGTCACCTGAGAAAAGAGACCCACTCCACTGCAGCTTCCTTTTGGCAAATCATAGAGAGCAATAATATCAGCCCTTAGCCTCCTCCAGATGAAACAACCCCAGTTCCCACATTTACGTCTCATAAGTTTTTTGTACCTTCACTAGCTTCACTGCTCTTTGCTGCGCATACTCAAGCAACTCAATATCTGTCTTGTAGTGAGGGGTCTGAAACTGAACACAGTATTTGAGGTGTGGTCTCACCAGTATCAGATACTGGGGGATAATCACTTCCCTAGTCCTGTTCACAACACTGCTTCTGATAAAGGCAAGAGTGCCGTTGGCCTTCTCAGCCACCTGGGCACACTGTGGGCTCATGTTCATTGTCTTTCAACTAGCCCCTTCAGATCCTTTTCTGTTGGGCACCATTCCAGTCATACTTTGCCAAGCCTATATCTCTGCATGGGGCTTTTATGATCCAGACACAGGACCTGACATTTATCTTTGTAGAATATCACTTGATTGGATGTGGCCAGTCACGTGATCCAGCCTGCCCAAAACCCTTGACAAAGCCTCGGTACCCTCAAGCATATCAACAACCCTGCCTAATTTGATATCTTCCGCAGACTTAGTAAGGGTGCATGCAATCCTGTCATCCAGATTATTGATAATGTCAAACAAAACTGTCCACAAGGCTGAGCCCTGTGGGACAACACCGGTGACCAGCTGCCAACTAAACTGAACTCCATTCACTAGGACTGTCTGAGCCTGGTCATCCAGCCAGTACTTCACCCAGAAAATTATGCACTTGTATACAAGCCATGAGCAGCCATTTTCTCTGGCGTAACAGTGTGGGAAACAGTGTCAAACATTTTGCTAAAGTCCAAGTAAACAATATCTGCATCCAATCCCTGATCTACTGAGATGGCGATATTGTTATAGAAGATCACGTTATTTAAGTAGAACTTTATTCTGTTTACAGGTAGGCAAATGAAACTAAAAAAAAAAAAAAAAAAAAAAAAAAAAAAAAAAGAAGTTTAAGAAGAGGTAAATTTTGGTAAATTAATTCTTGTGGTCTAACACAGAAATGGAGCACCATTACTTTATTAAGACACAGAATTACGTTTCTTTTACTCTTTTCATTCAGTAGATGACCTATCAGCTCTTTTCTTTACCTCCATTGTCAGACTATACCAATTAATGTAACAAGTGTCAAACACTATGAAACACAGAAGTATAGATTCTTTTTAAAAAGAAAAAAAAAAAGATAAAATAATATTCTTACCTTTTTTAATATCTGATATGAAGATCAGGTAGCATGACGAGGACTGATCATCACTTAAAGAAATGTAGTAAAACTGTGGAACAACATTTGTGTCACACAGTCCAAAAGGGTTTTTTTTAGATAGGCATGATATTACTACCAAGAGCTAAGCACAAAATATGTCAACAGTAGATAGACATAAACTTCAGCTGTTTAAAAAAATGCAGTATATGTGCTGCTCTAGGCATGACATTATGAGGGTTATCTGACTTGTAGATGTGTAGAGGGCACAGCTATTAGTTCCTTAGATTCTATAAAAACACAGAGACCTGAAGGCTTGGTATGCATGAATTTCTCTACCATAAATTACCACAAAATGCTACTAGTGAAACAAATACATTCTACAAGTTACTATGTTGTTCCCATTAGTAAAACAAGTATATACTTATGCACACCTATATATATTATTGAATTGTTGCTGGTATGAGGATTACCAAATCACTTCCAGGAGTGGGGCTGACTGACAGTGAAAAAGCCTCTCTTCATAGATGCTCTTTGTCACAGAATCTGGAGTGGGCCTAGTGTCCCCTAAGAGAGTCTGGCCTGTCCAGGAGATCTCAAGTGAAGAAGCTCTAATAGAAAAGTTCATTTCAGACAGATAGTGAGATCATTTTTAAACCATTCTGGTGTAGATGCACAAATGGCCACAGAACATTGGTTCACTGTTGAGTCCTTGCTGACACCTGCTTTCCTGGAAGGACAGCTGATTTCATAACTTGTTTTGCACCCAACAAAGTCCTGCCAAGTACATTTCTCCAAGGAAGTTCTGGCTGAGTTTTTCAGGAAAGTATTTGGGCTTCCAGATAAGTAGGTGCCCTTGGTCAGTACTTTTATCAGGTCATTTTCATCACAGTTCTACTATATGCCTAACTTAGGGTATGTAGAATTTCTATTCTGCTGTATTTTGAATGGTGCCCTTCTAATTTGCCTCATCCTGCTTTCTCTACCCTTCAGAAACCCTTGATAAACACAATTTGTTACAGACCTCAGAAGGGCCTGGACAGATAAACTTCTTGATTTTTCCATGTATAAAAATGTTACCTGATCTTTCTACTCCTCCTAACCAGATTTGTGGTAACTAAAGGACATTTCAGTTTTGAATTTTTGTAGTATAAAATGCAATCCTATATCTTTCCCTTCCTAGATGATGATCAAATGAAAATACACGTTTTCTTATCTTTGTGGATCATGCCTTATCTTTGCATTACGTAAGAAAAAGCATTAGTCTGAATTAGTTCATTTTTTTTTACTGCATTTCAATAAGTAAGGAAATACCACAGAAACTAGTCTGAAGTTGAATGAATTCAAGCAAAATCTGTGATGTGAGTATGCAGTATTCCATGGGTAAACAAGTACAGTAAATATACTAAAGCTGACTACTATTCAAGCTTATGTTATTGTAGTAGAAAACAGAATTTGGCTATAGAAGTCATCAAAGCATTGAGAATAGTCTGTGTGTGTTCATTTACTCTTGGCTTCAAGTAACTATTACTCTTTTGCTATGGTTTACATCCAAAATGGGCCTTATAAGACAGCTATATACACTGTGTACACATTTTAAGGCCAAGAGCAATCTGTAAATACGTGTGTAAATATAAAATAAAGCTGGACATTTTTTTTCTGTTGAACTGACCCTCAGGGATTTTTTTCACCAGGACTGTGATCTCTTGCAAACAGCTCATAGCAGCTGCATTCAGAATAAAGCTAAAGCTGACTGCAGTCTGTAAAGGGTGCATGCAGGAAAGCACTCAGCCTTACATGCTTGTTCAGTTTAGAATTTGTTCCACATCAGTGACCACTGGCTGGGCACATCATTCAAACTGAGCAGTGTAAAGTAAATTACAATTGTGCCTCATATCTAATATGCTACCAAGATATGATTGCCCTATCTAGGAGCAGAAGGGAGTCTTTCAATTCTTACAAAAATCTGCCTATTCATGTATTGTGTCTCTGACAATCACTTACTCTTTAGTTCAGAATATTAAAACCTGGGGATATGTAGTGTGATTCTTCTTCCATTATATGCTTTCAGTATTCAACAAATACATTTTTCCCATCGTGCTCCGGACTCTTAAAAAATGCCCCTTTGGAAATCTATGTATTCCAGCTACTCTCATTGCTATGAAGAACCAAACTGTCAATTTCTCTCAAACTTTTACTATAATTTATCCTTCTGGTTGTTTCTTTGGTGATTACAATTATGCAGCTATTGGCTGACTGCTCCTGGAGTCATAATCTTTTCTGTGGTTATTAATAAGTTAAGAGTGGGTAGTTAGCATGCAGGTGGAAAGAAGTATCCTCAGAGGATGACAGCGTTGTGGATGCCAGATAAGATTCACTTTCTTTTATAATGCAGAGACAAATCATGGCCTATGTAAGTGAATTCATAGCTCATACTTGCTGGAAAAACATATTTAGATTCATACAAGGATCCACAGAGTCTGTGTTTCCTACATGTCAGGTTTAACTAATGACTGAAGAATGTTACTAGCAGATAGGGCTGCCCATCAATTCTGAAAGCCTCAGACAGAGTTTTGCACTTTGTTTCTGTGTTAAGGAAATAGATATTGTAGTTCTCCCAAAGAAATTTTGCAGTGAGTGGGAGGTTCAGCCCCAGGAAAGTAGGGTCATTCTGCAACCCCTCAGGCATTGCTTTACTTTGTCATTCGCAAACGATTAAGTAAGTGATTCTTCCTCCATGAGTTCGAAAATAATTCCAAGAAAGAACAAATCAGTCTGTGGAAGGAAAAGAATAAATCCCACAGGATTTCCAGGGAAAAAAAAAAAAAAAAAAAAAAAGTAATGGGATACAAGATACAAGTGCTTCTTGGCACTGACCAAAGTTCACAGTGGGAAGTCGGCTTGTTCTGAATCTGTGTAGATGCAATGAAGAGCATTTTGCATAAGGGTACCCAAAGTTCATGAGAATGAAAATGTTTCTGTTATTTGGTAAAGGAGGAAGCTTTGACATGGGTTGTCCTGTTCTTCAGACAATAAAATGGTACTCTTTAGGGTTGTTTAAAATACTAATATCTGCTGATATTATTAAGGAATTCTCCACATTCACCAGCTGAATTCTGTGATTCTGTGAAGGGGTCAATACAATCAAATGGCGATTTGCACAATGGAGCACACTACTGAAGACTTAACTTCCATGCGCCTTACAACGTATGCTCTCTGAAAACAAAGAACTGTAAGAATCTTTCCTTTATTCCTTATTTATTGTTCTTTCTTCTGTTTCTTCAGTCTTTTCAAACTATTTATTTTCAATGGTGCTCAAGGTGATTTTTCTCCAGTATCTTAACTTTCCTGATTCATATACCAGAATGTGGATGACAAGAATGTAAATGACTGAGAATTCTAGCTCGCTGAAATTACTATATTATCTTCTCATTGAAGTGACTATGTTAGGTCAACAAATTTACGTTTAAAATACTGAACTATTTTGTATTTTATTAGCCCTCTTTCCGTCCAAGCAACAGGGTCAAAGAGACAAATCTTACTCACTTGGAATCAGATTCTATTGAAGAGTCAATCAATCAAGTGAAGAACTGGGACTATCCGTGGTGTAATGGAGTGCTGGGCCTGCTAACGAGGGATCAGAGTCTTTTAGATGATATTATTCCATGCTAATGCTTTAATTGCTAATTAATTTGTCTCTGTAAAATCATCTGGTTTATTTCATGGAAGAGTGTGGTTTCATACTGACTGGCAGCCAAGTATCACCACAGTGCTCTTTCACACAGAAGAACAGTGGGAGAAAATATGATGAAAAAAGGCTCCAGTGTGGATCTCCAAAAGGGCAGCAGATAGCCAGCCCTCCTGCCGCCCCACATACCTCACCACATAAAAATACTACAAACATAAACAATATAAAACAGCATTTCAAACAAAGAATTCCAGCATAAGGGAGTAAATGATTATTGCACACAGATAAGCAACTGCAATGTGCTTCCGATTTCATTTTGTCTTGCAGGCCTTCCACACGTTTCATTGAATGTGGGCCCATGATTTTTACTGTAAAACATTACACATTAGCTACCCAGTGAATTTCAATTCCTACTAGCAGTACTTATTTTCTTTTTTCTTTTGTTTACTTTATTGTTTTTATCTGCGTTCTTTAAAAATTCAGTCTTCACCCTATGAGTAATTTAAAATGTGTATGGCAATATCCTCAAGAGAAGGAGTTTGATTTCAGAATTATTCCCTCATCATCTGATAGCTTGAGTGTTGTGATGAAAGTGATACATTTTATACATATACCATAGAAAAAATTACAAACTCCTTTGCAGTTTCTGAATAGGTACAGGATTATGTTGAACAGTATTTCAAATCCACCAAGTCTTGGGAAATGATTGGCATCCTGGATTCTTGATGCATTCTGTCAGTTTGTTTGTCCTACCAAATGTACTAAAAGTCATAGGATGAATATAACTTATAATATAAGTATAGGGTTTTTTTAACCTAACCTAAAGGGTGAAAGGGTAAATAAATAATTCAGCCAAGAAGATCCAATCAGAATTCAGTTTGTAAATAGAAATAGAAGAAAAAGTAGGAGTAAAAGCAAAAGTAAAAGATAAACAAGAACTGCCAGCTTAATTGATGTTGAATATACTGATCGTTCTACAGGCTGTTCATTACTGTGAGCTTTATTCAGAGCACTTAATGTTTCAAAGAGGAATGTCCACTGAAAACAGAAAGTGATTGCTTTCAGTAGTTAAGGCCAGAACTGGAACAGGAAGAATACATGTGTAGAAACAACATTTAAAAGGAACCAAACTTTCAGTCCTTTAATGATGTGAAGTACCTTAGTAAATTCGTGAACAAAACCTGTTTTCAGCTCTGTGGAACGCATGCTGTATGTCGCTACATAACAACACTTCATCAGTGAAAAAATTGCTTGTTTTTGAATGTCAGGACATTATGCCTGTTTACGTTAGGCATTCTGCAAATACATAATTATATTTTAAAATTATTATTATTGTGTTCATCACTGGAAATGGTCTCAAATGCTACATCAAAACAAAGCAAAGCAAAGACATAGGACGTGAACTGGGATATTTATGAATTGTCCTTTCTGGGATACAAAGTTGTCTGGCACACAAAAGCAGAAATTCTGGAATTGAATCTTGTAAAAATGGACAATATAAACATTCTTATTGCAATATAAATTGCATCATTAGAGTCCAGGCCCTAGACAGTTTTTTATGACTAAAATCTTCCTGTTTTCTTTCTTCTGTTTCACTTGTTATTGTGCAAATTACAAAAGCAGATGAAAGTTTCATCTTTTAATTAGGGCCTTGTCCGTGATTACCACCAGAACTCTGAGGGAAACTTTATTATTCATATCATAACTAATGCTGCTTTACTGGAGGGGAAGAATTAGTGCTACTGTGCGTCA
>JAOWBP010004700.1:55277157-55301898 GCA_028571105.1 Tragopan temminckii | reverse complement strand
GTTGGTGGCCCTGCATGTGGCAGGGGGGTTGGAGCTTCATGATCCTTGAGGTCCCTTCCAACCCTGGCCATTCTGTGTGATTCTGTGTGATTCTTCATCTGAGTGCAGAGTGAATAGTAGACTTCACCATGCACTGGGACCCACATATCACTTGGTAATACGCATGGGCACAAGCATTCTGAACCACAAATAATTCAAACATCCAAAAGATGTCTTTGATGCTAACATACAGTGAGAGTACACGCATAACAAAATTCAAGGGTGACTTACAAACACTCTTATAATTAAAAGATCTGGAACCCTGTTAGAGAAAAGCCAGCAGAGAAGTAGCACATACAGTGCCACAACCTATTAATGACTTTGATATGCTTTACTTATTATTCACTTACATTTGCTGAATTCAACTCTGAGCATTTGATATCCATTAATTTTGAATTTTCCAAGTATTAGTACTTACACCTTACCTCATAATATCAACACCTACAATCAGAAGATTTCTAGGCTGGAAATTGGACTTGCTGTTTGAGGAAGAACTTTTTCTCAAGAAATGTTATCCTGCTGGCTTTTATGCTGTTGGAAACCATAATTATGAATACATAGAGAAAACAAACAAAAAACCCAAATGGATTAAATATAAAAACAGAATTACAGACATTAAAAAGCAGCAGAAAAGAATGAGGAAAAGGCCTTTCAATCAACCTAGAGGCTCTGCACTCAGAAGTTCCATAATAAAATAAAATAGGAGGAACTCTGTCAAAGGGATAGAGATGAAAATTATTAGAAAAAAAAATAAATCTGAAAAATGAAGATAGGAAAAGGCAGAAAGAAAAATTTCTATTTTTCACCTCAGAACTTATTCTCAAAGAAAATAACACAGCTACAAGCAAAATCTTTGATAGTGAAAAGATTGGATTTTCCACAATTAAATATATGTTCATATATCCTTTTTAATATAAAATGTGTGTTTGTTTGTTTTTTTGGGGGCGGATGGGGGGTGGAAATAGGTGGAGAAATTGGGAATGTGATAGTTCATGAGAATTAAATAGAAAATTTTTTATCATATAACAGAAATAATATTAAGAAGAAAAAGGAAATAATTATAATATTAAAAGTAATAAGAAGACATTTAGCTCTGTCACTGAGTTGTAAGACAAAAGAACGTGCATGGTTACAAAGCTTGTCAATGAGTCAATAGACAGCTCCTGTGAAAAAATAGATTGAGATAATAATGTCTCATAATGCTGAATTAGTGAAGATTCTCATTGTGCCACCAGTTATGTTGTATCACAATGCATTTCTACAGTGCTAGCAGACAATTGCTTTTAAAAAATCTATATGTCATGCTAGAGCTGAAATCACTCAGCTGTCTGTGATTCAGAATCTCCAAAATACATTGATTGCTCAATGTATCTGAAATAGATTGCTTAGTCAGTAGGTGACAGTTTAGTCAGCATACTAACCAAGTGATCTCACTTACACTTCCTACCAGGTGCTGCTCTGTTTTGATGTAAAAGTTGGGTATTTTATTCAAACAGCCTTTAAAATATTTAATGGGGCTGCTATGTTATATGACATCTTGATTTTGTCTCATTTGCCTGAAAACTATTTCTTGCCAGTTTCTTACTGAGAGACAAAACTTAGTTTTCTTAAACATTTAGGTACCTTTGTTTTCCTTGAAGATGGTGGGGGTTTTTGGTCAACAAAGTGTTAATACTTATTCATAATATATTCATAATAACCATATGAATTATGTTGTTTAGGCAACAAAGTCACACTGTGGTGAGTATTCTCCTAAGAAAGCAAGGAAACTTCATATGTATTTTCATGCTGAGATGACAGTTGGGAAATGAGAGAGTCAGACACAGCATAATCCGGAAGAAGAAAAAGAAAGAAATTTCCTAGCTTTACAGATGTAGCTTTACAGATGTTTCCAGGGTGTCCTTCAAAGTACTGATGAGTTACCAGGGAAAAAGAAAGGAGATGACTCGGAATATGTAGCACATCAGGCAACAAGACTATTGTAAAGAAATAGATGACATAAAATATGAAGATTGGCAAAAAAAAAAAAAAAAAAAAAAAGAAGTCTGAAAGTCATTAAAAATATATTATGTTGTATGCAATACAGAAGAGCATAAGGAGAATTTTGCATTTGTCTTGCCTGCAGTAAATTCTCTGAGACAGAAGATTCTGTGAGCTTTGGCATGTTTTGTCTTGACAAGGGAAAAAAAACACGCTACATCAGACTTGTTCTGTGGCACTAGAATTATTTAGATGTATCAGGACACAGGACCTGCAAAGAGTTTTGAGCCTAAATGGCACCCAGAAATTAGAGCTGACTTACAGATGGGAGAGTGATGTTAGAGTGCATCATCCTGAAAAGTTAGGAGGGTTAAGCCCTGAGAAAGACTGAAATGGTTATTTCAACTTAAGATGACATCTTTTCACTGGAAAATAAAAGAAAGTGAATGAGCATCATTGCTGTCAGAAATTTGCATTGGCTTTTAAAGTTATGCAGAAATAAGGAAAATCGGAGAACAAGATATAGAACATAAGTGTTCAATCAGCTAGTTTTATGTTTTTGTTGCCTTCTTCTTTTTAAATATGCTTAAATAATATATATTCTTAAGAAATTTTGTTACTTATATACATTAATTATGTTATTTATTTTATATGCAGTCCAAGACAATTTCTTTTCACTCAAGACCGGTCCAGATAAGCCAAAAGATTGGATACGTATCATTCAAGGAAATTCTTTGAAAATAGCAGTTCAGGATCTCCTTTAAGCACAAGGTTCTACACTCTGGGACTTCAAGTATATAACAGCAACAATAATAAGGATAAAAAATGCATTGCCAAGGAAAGCAAAGAACCTAGTCATAATATTATACAGTGGAGCCTGTGAACACCATAATGTTTCAGTACTTATAAGAATCCTCTCTGAAACAATACTCCATCAAAAAGATTCTGTCTGTTCCACCAGTCCTATTAGGAGACCATAGCAGAACTCCCAGCTTCTGACCCAGGAAGTTCTGATGATCTAGATGACCCATCACAAGTGTCCACTGTTTTTGGAATTAATATTATCATAATCTCTTCTATTGCATAAACAGTAAATAATGATATTCAGTCTATTTTCCTTATCGATACTGAATCCACTAAATCAATTGTTAAAATGAGGACATCTTCAGATTAATGAAAAAAATTCAATATAGTGTTTCTAGGAGAGGCTGCTGAAAAAAGGCATGAGCTCCCTGTACCCATAATAAAATTGACTCTTCCTAGTGGAAGAGTTCACTTAGACCCACAGTAGACATAGGACCCTTTTGCCTATTGGGTATGTATATTTTAATGTCTTGGACAGTTAAGGTTCCATTACTCTCTTGGATGCCAAACTATCAAACTCAGGCCTTTGCAGTAACTATAAATGAAATGCTGAGATGTCTACTACTTTCCTATGACAGTCCACACCTAAATTATTTAAAGATATTTTGACTCACATATGACACTTCCATATCAGCTTGGAAGACTCACAAAGAAGAATTTGACATGGTGGCAGATAATGTATTTTCTGATATTTTACAGCAAATATTTGATTTAGATTCACGCCCTGAGTTCTTTCAAGCTTTAAGAAACTTAGTATTCTGGCAAGCTTTCATTCCAGTGTTTAGTAAAATTGTTCAACTCTTAAGCAACCTGTTAAAGAAGCATGCTTCATTGTGATTAGGCAATTATTCATGAAGAAGCATTGTTTTCATTAATAAACAATATTTCACAATACCATGTTATAAGTCCAATCATACCAGGGCCTCCTTTTAGCCTACATATGGGACTCACAAGAACGAAATATCAGCAGGGGCTGCATCAGGCTCTGATAAAACCTAATTATCTCTTTTAAAGTTTTGATCAAAGGTGTGGTATTTTCCCATGGCAAGATACTCACCTTAGCAAAAATCATCACTAGCCAGTCCTATTAGATCACACTAGATGTGCCCTTAGACATACAGAAATTGTTTTCTATGCTTCAAGTATTAGAGAGTCTACTCCTGTAGACTACAGTGCCCTCATCTACAGGGCATTGCACTCCTCAGTACAGTTCAGAAGATGGTAATGCATATATAACATCACTGGATTGTGAGGAAATCTGAAATTACAGAAAAATTAGCAGCATGTAATATTTAATACCAAAGGGGTGCTGAACCACCTCTTATTGTGCTATGTTCAGCCAATTAGAATGTACTTTGGTTCTTCACCAAAGAAGACACCAAAACTCTGTATACTTTGTTTACAGTTGGATCTGCTCAAAGTTTTAGGGTAATGAAATGGCAGGACTCCCTCTTGGGGCATTTGGATGGGAATCTGAAACACAAGAAGTAAAGAGATAATTTTAATTGACTGGCTGCATATCAAGATGCTATTACAGTATATCCTTACGTGGTATGGACAAGGGCTCCTGAACTGGAAAGCTGAAACATGGAAAATTAAATGAAGATGCTTGATCACTATTACAACAAACATCTAAGTTTTGATGGATATTAAAATTACCTAATATACAATGGAAATAAAGTAATTTCTGTGTTGCTTTTTGTTGCTGTTTGGTTTGGTTGTGGTTATTTTTTTCTTTCTTTCTGGATCATTGTAACTGCAACATCAGCAACAAAAAGCCCAAATGATTTTCCTTGGATCGTGGTCCTATCTTATTCACCACAGGGATCGACTGGAAAATTGACATGAAATAAAAACATCGTGAACAATTTCCTTCGTACTTACAATCATTATTTTAAATACACAATGATTGCATATCTAATAATTACAATAATGCTCATTCCTTCATCCCAGGGCTGGAAAAGAAATCACTGTCCCTGAAACATAATTTGGCATACTTATTCCGCATTACACCATATTATCAACAACATTTCAAAGAATGTTCATATGACAAAGTCTCATGGTACATTATGATGCCACAGAGTACATGAGGAATGAAGAAGACAGGCAGTTATAATTAAATCTAAAATCACAGTAACACCCAATTTTTGTAATTTCACCCACGTAATTTGAATTTTGATGGAATAGAACAAGGGCTTGTGGCCTACCATTCTACCACCTGCATGTTTCTGGGTTTGTGGTACTAATGCTTACAAGATTCCATGGTGGCAGTGGACAGGTACCTGTGCCATAGCACATTCTCATGTGTTATTGATGTAAACATACAGAACTCTTGGAATGATGAGCTATCATAAAACTGTTGAATCGCCCTAAAGAAAGTTGTTTTTCCCTTAACCAGGAACTGACTCACTGCACAAGTGCCTCCATTGAACAACTGTGTTCCTTAAAGTTTGAATATAAACATTTTTATTCCCCTTTTTTAGATCCCAAGGAAGAATACCTTTCAAAACATTCTGTTGCTGAGGGACTTGATCACACATTGCTTGCAAGACGCCATTGGATTTGTCAGTGTTCAGATCTCTAATGTGACATTAAATTCTAATAATTTTTTTTCTAAGTCAGCAAGATATATCTATCAGGGAACTCTGCAGATGAAGACCTGTTATACTTATAAAGTTTACTCTGCCTATGTATTGCAGATGGGTAAATTGGAGCAGATAAATCAATAACAGATTTCTAGCTAAGCACCTTACCTGACATTTAAGCTATCATTTTACTACTAGTTTCCACTTTATACATCGGAAACCTGAGAAAATTTATCCTTTTTATTTTTCTTTCAATGCCAGAAGTCAAAATAGGCTTATTTTGTCATCCTTGCTGACAAGTAATTTCTTCCTAAGTAAAACATTTCTCAGTATTTCCTCATAAAAAGATTGACTGCATGACTGGGCTTCTGGTAGCATCCACCAAAGAGTTTAACTGTTGATCTCCCTTGGATTCTTTGACTCTCCAGCAGCTGCTTTGTAGTGGCTGAACCAGCTGTCCCCAGAAATACTTTGGATTGTTATGTCTAATAGCATGAAAGGGATTCCTATCAGATGCATGTTGCAGATATACTTGAATTTTTTTTTATCTGATCCTGCGTTTCTTCGCTACATCTGCCTGTTTTCGTATTTCAGGCTCTTCAATGGTCCTGATTTTTTCTTTGCTATGAGAAGAACTGTTGATATGATTTTTCAAGGTTGCAGGCCATTTATGTTTGCAATGGGACTTGATATCTCTTGAGCTTGATGGTTTTCCATATATTTCTCTATTTCTTACTCTTCCTTCTTTTCGTTATTGATACATCAGTATATTCTGATAGACTGTATCATCCTGAGCTAGCTTAATTACTAAACATGATGTCCCACAGCCTCGGTGGGATTCCCTGATGAGCATTTGTCCTTAATTTAAGCAGGAATTAGCTGTCAACTCTTAGTTTGTAATAACGAGAGAAAATGAAATGCTTGTAAGACAACATCTGTTCCAAGAAATTCACTTAATCATACTGCACAGTAGGAGGAACATTGCACGACAAACTCTAGCAATACATGTGAAAACAGAATAGAGAGAGGATTACCAACAAAGACTTTAATGTAGGTCTGGTGTCAGTCAAAGAGCCTTGGGATGACATGTCTGTAGTGCTATCTTCCTGTAGTCTACAGTGCATGAAGCCAGAGGGAAGCATCTACATGATGACAGCAGAATGTTCTATGAACTGTTCAATAAAAGAGGCTGTTTGCTGCCTGTTTTCTGAAGGGCAGAAAAAACACATTGCAGTCTTCTGGGATGGGAAGGGACTGTGAAAGAATAAAGATGGCACACATCACAGCATAAACTTTTTCCAATAATGAGATAGTACAACTCTGTTTCCTCCTCAGTAAAGTAATAAAAGAAAGTAAACAGTTAGAAAAAAAGTGTTTTACTGTTAGTCTTAATAGTCCATATGGTAATGCTTCAGAAATCACTACGTTCACACTAGGGAAGAAGCTGATTTTCTTCCTTCAAATTTCTGTAATTTGACAGCTAACACCACACTATGTACACTGTAAAGATAGGTTATCTTCTAAAAGCTGTTTTGCAATAGTGACAACATTCCATGAGAGCCATTATTTACTGCTTAAAATAAATGTGCCCTTATGGTGTGTAACAACACATAATGTGATTGCAAATAGCATCTAGATTTGGATAAATATATCAGAAGGCTACCTAGAAAAAATATTCAAATTGAATCCAAAGATAAGATAGTTCTCCTGCTTCTGTGTTTATTTATAAGATTTTTTTATGTTAGGTATATTAGCATTAATAATACCAGTAATATTTTTAATAGTATAAGTATTCTGGAAAAAAAGTTTTATATTTTTTTTCTTTGTTCATTCAGATTGTGCCAGCATAAATCAAATTCCCATTTTGTCATATGGCATTTCTGTTCCACTTAGGCACAGAAATAAAAGTGGTTGGAAAAAAGAAGAAAGCACTTTTTTTTCAGGTGTAGACTAAATCAAGTAAAAGAGAAACTCTCCCTAAGTCCACTTACTGACTCCTAACTTACTTTGCAAAAGCTAATATGAATTCTATGTGCATAGGGCTCGTAGTTGCACAGGCTCAGAAAAAACCTTCTTACCCTCCTGTGAACTGCAAATTTAATCTTAATATCCGACTGTAGGCTTTTCCTTTAACAAATCAAGGACTCTGTAGAACTAAGTTTACTAAGTGTTTTGCATCTATTATCCTTTTTTTCCCTCTATATTTATATAAATGGTCCTGAAGATGTCCTAGTGCAGAAAACCTGATCACCATGATTAAAACCGTTCATTTGTTCATTTCTTCACTTCTGAATCTCAGTGTAGGTTTCCTCATCAGCTGCAATATACTGTGGAAGGTGGTGGACAGAACTGTTTTTCTCTTGGAGTGCTATTCATCTTTGCCAGCTGCATGCACTTAAATTATTTTTGAATCCCTTATGGAGGCTCAAATTCAAGTCATTCCAAAATACAGAACTGAGGAATCATCACTTTTTATTTGATATTTAAGCACTAGGATTGGAGCATTATTGAATACAACTTCAGAACTTCTCATATAATGACAGGCTGGAATTAGCTATCTACAAGGGCTGAGGAATTTTTTATTTTTTTTTAATAAGCTAAACCTCTATTAAAGATTGTGTGGACACCTTTGATTTTTCCTTAGTGTACTAAGATAAAATACACAATATGTATACAAAAAGTATTTATTAATGTATAGCAATGAATACCTATTTCTTTTAACAATTTCTCTCATTCTAGCATATTTTCTTCTACATTATGCTGTCCCTTATAGCTGAGAGGTGATATTAGGTTTGTACTAGATTTGAAATACTGCATATCCAAAAATAGAGTATGTGGTGTACAACAGGCAAGATATAGACTTTCATCATACAGGGAGAATGAATTTAGAAAACAATATCAAAACCACTGTCAGTTAATTACACAGAATTTTTCCAGGTACAGAATTTTCCAACTGAAAAAGAAAGCAATAACTAACTAAATTCTGGCAACAATTTCAAGCATTACATGTAATGTAATGAATTTGGTTAATAAGGATAAATAATAGAAAGTGTGGTAATGTGGTATAGGTGGGCACAATTCTGAAAATAGCTGCTAAGTTTTTCACCTGTCCTCAAAGCAATTACATTTCAGCACAGATTGTGAATTCTTTGTCACCCCAAGTTCCAGTAGATATAATGGTAGGCCTTTCAGTTAAAAAAGATTTGGATTTCAGATTTTGAAAAAAAGCAGAGAATTCTCAGTTATATTCTCTTCTGATAAAGCTACAAAATAAACACAAAGCAGATTTCCATTACTGTTAAGAAGTCACTACCCTCAGCTTTATTCCTACTGATAAAGCAAAAACCTGTTTCATGCCTTATGATGAGTACTGCACAGTGGAAGTTTAACAATTTCTCTTTGCAACTTTTTTTTTTTTTTATTAATAAATGTCCCTCCTTTGTTTGCTGGTTTTCAACAGAAATATTTCAGAAGTAACAATCTCCACACAAACAATGAACCATGCTTATCACACAATAATAAAAGCTGCCTTTGGAATATCTTAAAAAAAGAAAAAATTCTTACTGAACTGAAGATGTTTCAACTGTCATGTAGTAGCACCATTATATTAAGAAGTAGCAAAGCAAAATTCAATTTCTGAAGAAAAAAAGGAATCTTATTTTTATGAATTCTGGAAAAAAAATATTGACCTCTAAGTGAAATTTTAAAGGATGATATTATTTTCTTTACTTGTTCTTTTGCACTACAAATGGTATTACAAAGTTTGAATTTAAGTTTAAATGTAAAAGACTCTAAAACCACCAACAGTAATCAAGTGAATGCTTCCTTGTAAATTTTGGAGTTTGGTCAGGTTGTTCACAGTCCCATCCAGCCTGGCCTTGAATGTCTCCAGGGAGAGGACATCCATCACCTCACTGGGCAACCTGTTCCAGTGTCTCACCACCCTCACAGTAAAGAATTTCTTCCCAACATCTAGTCTAATCTATGCTCTTCCAGTTTAAAACCATTTTGGCCCATCCTGTCACTACATGTCCTTATGAAAAGTCCCTCCCAGTGCCCCTTCAGGCACTGGAAGGCTTTCTCTTCTCCCCCCGGGGAGAACCCCAGTTCTCTCAGCCCCTCCCCATAGGAGAGGTGCTCCAGCCCTGTGACCATCTTTATGGCCCTCCTCTGGACCTTCTCCAACAGCTCCATGTACTTCTTGTGCTGGTGCTCCAGAACTGGATGCAATACTCCAGGTGGGATCTCATGACAGCAGAGTAGAGGGGCAGAATCACCTCCCTCGACCTGCTGATTACACTTCTCTTGGTGCAGCTCAGGAAAGAATTGGTCTTCTGGAATGCAAGTGCACATTCCCAGCTCATGTTGAGTCTTTCATTGACCTGTATCTGTGCTTGGGATTGCCTGACCCAGATGCAGGACCCTGCACATGGCCTTGTTGAACTTCATATGGTTGGCATGGTCCCACCTCTGAAGCCTATCCAGGTCCCTCTGGATGGCATCCCTTCCATCTAGGGTCTCCAGTTTCCTTCTGGAAACTGCCCACATCTTCCCTAGCTTCCTTTTTATCACTGATATACCTGCAGAATTTCTTCTTGTTCCTTTCCCTGGCTAGATTTAATTCTGTCTAGAATATGAGTTTCATCAAATCTACTGAACTTAATAACAGCAAGGACATCACTGAAGGATCAACAAGAAAGAAGAATATATGATAAAGGCTTTTTCCTCAAGTGATAAGCATTTGATATGCTTGGTTTAACCAAGTAGAGATTTCAGATTTTAACTGACTACCAGTATTCTACTCTGATCTCATCACTACTTTACAATGATTCTTGTTAAATTCTTCACTCACCTTGTGGTTGTAAACACGTTCTGTGCTTAATGTTCAGAAATATTGACTTCTCAACATATCTGTATTGAAACTTGACATGAAGATATCGTCATAAATAGAACAGGGAACTTGCAACCAAACTTTAAGAAGGATAACATAATGATATGTTTAACCTTGGTGTTAATCTTTTTTTCTAAAATGGAAATCAAATGGCTTTAAAAACAAATGTAGTCTGAATCAGGAAACACATTTCCATTGTTCTGAATTTATGGAAGTTGGTTACCTTAGTCTAATATGATTTGGAAGGACAACTGAATGAATCATTG
This sequence comes from Tragopan temminckii, assembly GCA_028571105.1. NCBI lineage: Eukaryota > Metazoa > Chordata > Aves > Galliformes > Phasianidae > Tragopan > Tragopan temminckii. Next base: position 55,291,273 of record JAOWBP010004700.1, on the reverse strand, counting down.
TTCACATAAGTGCTTACAAAGTGGCTAATCAGGGATAGTATCAAAAGATGGCTAAATATAAAGGCTCGCAAAATTGCTACTTGTGATTTGGGATATAGGAGTAGATAAAATTTTTCTGGAAATCAAGGGAAATTTTTTCTGGAAATGGAGAAAGAGAAAGACAATTGTCCTTCCATAAATTGCATACCAAACAAGAATTCCACAACAGATATTTTGACATATTAAAAACAACAACAACAACAAACAAGCAGATGAAACATTTAGAGATTTCTTTTGTCCCGTTCACTTGACACAACTTTTGTCTGCACGCTTCCATGTTTCCTGTGCTACACAGAAATTTCATGTGAGTGATGCACATTTGAGTTCTTAAGCAGAAGAAGAACAGTGTCATGGAAGCATAAAAACTAAAGCAGCTGACAACAGTAGGGCAACGTGCCAGGTTTATCTTGACACAAGCTAAAGACAAAAGCTGGTTGCTTGTCTAATGTGTTCATCAATCAAGCTTTGTGGCAGCAACTAAGTGCTTGCTGGCACCAGATTCCACTTTCAGAAACTGATGCCGAAGGTAGGACTAAAGGTAAGACACTTAGGTTCTGGAATGGATGTATTTTATCCGGGTGAAAGTCACCTGGATGTCAGAGAGGTAGAGACAAGCCTCTGGAATGGATGTTACCTAGAACTCATTTGATACACTGCAGGAAGAGAAGTTCTCATATTGAGTCTGAGAGCTGAAAAGTAAAACAGGAAGCTGGGAAAGGCTGACAATTGGAGGGGTAAATTTTTCTTTAGTTACTGTATGTGATCTGTCTGTCTAGAAGCTTTAACATGAAGTACTGAGTTGCAGGCTCAAAAGCAGTGTTTGGCTAATAAGTAGAGTTTTGAGCTGCGTACAGAAAAGGCTGCAATTTTCTGCTCCAGGAGCACTAAAATTGAGTCAGAGTGCTATTACAGAGTGTTAGGGAGGTGGCCTGAGCGTATCCAGCTATGCAAGAGCACATTTCAGTCACAATGACTATGAAAGTGTCTTATGCACCTTGTGTATGACGGGTTGTATTTAGTGGTTGCTGGGTGTACTGACGGGCATGAAATGGATACTATTGCAAATGAGTTACTGTGTGAGCGTACTACCAGATTCTACCTTTCAATTCTCAGTAGTTTTCAGTCACAAGAAATGTGACAGCAAGCACTTGTTTGACAAAAGCCAGTACCAAATTCTGTCTTCACTATGCCTGTGTAATTTAGGGGGAAAAAAAAAAGGCTTAAGATAAGAAGAAAAAACGCAAATCTCACCTGAGATTACTGCACATTTTTTCTGTCAAAGGGCAGAAGAGTGAGACTGCAGACAGTTGCAACCTCTTACCAAGTCTGGTGCCTGCAGCCTCCCAGATGAGGCAAGATAATCAATTAACAAAATGTATATTAGAGAAAGGTAAATGACAGCTTCCTCATGGGAGCATAACTCCAGTCCAGGATGTTTACCAGCCTCTGGACTTAGCCACTTGGGTGTGAGTATCTTCTTATACCTGAGAGTTTATGCGAGCATAAATACCAGAAGCTGGCAGATACAACTAGGTCTCTGTGAGATCCCCTATGTATGAATGGAGTAACACGAGGTACCTACACAGGATATGCTAAGGCATGTAAAATTGCTGTAGATAAGTATGTTAAAATAGATGAATTTCACATGATGCCTTTAAAAACATATTTGTACAAACAAATGTAGTGAAATTATGCATGATCGTGTACTGCTGAAAACCTTTCTTCTGAAGTCTGGAAAATTTGACACATGAAATTTAAGCAGCAGAATGACATTCAGGCTAGTTTCCTGGAACACACGAATCCTCTAATACACTAATAATACATGAACCATGAAACTATAGAATCATTTAGATTGGACCCTAAAGATTATCACTATCAATTCCACTACTAAGCCATGTTACTAAGTGCCACCTCTAAATGTCTTCTAAACACCTCCAGAGATGGAAATTCTATCGCTTCCCTAGGCAGCCTGTTCTAATGCAGAAATTTTTCCTGACATGTAATCTAAACATTCTCTGTCTGAGCTTGAGGCTGTTTCCTCACATCTTCACATCTTATCACTTCTCACCTGAGAAAAGAAACTGACACCCAACTCACTGTAGGCTCACTTCACATAATTGTGGAGAGCAGTGAGATCTCCCCTAATGTTTCTATTCTCAAAAGTTCATCAATGGTTTTCACTTTACAAAGTCATACATACCACAGGTAAATGCTGAAAGTAAACTTTTTGTGGGATTATCTAATTGCTTTGCTAAATGGTATTCAACTTTCCTCCATTTAATTCGTGTTTTCTGCAGAGTGAAAGGCATCTTGGCATGATGGTCCCACTTATTTATTGTATACAGAGAACTGCAAAGCAGAGCTAATTAATCTTCCTCATGTTGTCTCTGAGCTTAGATTTTCAGGGGAAGAAAATCATTATTTTAATTCTGCTAGCACGGTGGTACACAGTAGAGCTCTGTCTGAAAATATTGGAGATACTTTCCTTCTGAAGGAACAGAGAGAAAGGGCAACTACACTGTTACTCAGTGACATCTGAAAGCTTGAATTCAAAGTTCTTTGGTCCTTTCTTAAGCCCTGGTGAATCACCAAGGAATGAGCGTACAGACAAAATTTGTCAACACTGTTTCCAGAAACAGATCTATAATTCTACGTTCTATAATTCTACATTATGTTATCCAGACTTTTCCAGTGTTGGGAGGAACGTAAAAGCATATAGAAGAGCTCATATAATTGGGATATCTTTAATAAGAAAGCCAACAAGGTAGAAGGAAGTAAATATTTTGTCTGCCATTAAAGCATTCTTAATAACTAAGAAACATTTCTATGCTTCTCAGTTTTTGTTAATAATTATATTACATATGGATAATATGTAAATAAGATGTTTTAGAAATCACATTAAAATGTGTCTTTAATTGTGCTAAATATTTACCTCTGCAAGAGGATCTACATTCTAGGCAAGATTAAGACATAAAATGGCTTTGGATGTGCCTGTGGAAGCCTATCCATATTTATGCCCAGTAATACTGAAGCATTACCAAAGAAAAAGCTGTAAGCGTGATTTAATGGAATAAACTCAGATGTAAACAGTGACAGGACTACTGTTTGTGACAAAGAGGAAATTGTCTTGTGATCACAGGTTAATACAACTATTCAGAATAGAAAAGTCCTTAGGATTTCTCTAGTGTTATTTCTCACTCACTGAAAGCAGCATGAGCCATGAGGTCAGACTAGAAAGATAAATTAGTTCATCACATATTCTCACAGCTGTTGTGTTTCACAGAATCTTAGAATGGCTTGGGTTTGCATCTATGCTGCCAGCTGTTCTGCTTGCATTGCTGTAACCACCCCCACAGGGCGTTTGTCACCATTCAGCAGCCAGTGTAGAGGCAGAGCACTGGCCACTCTCTTGTTCGGCAGTGTCTAAAGCCAGCTGGATGTCCTTCACTTCTGCAAATTGGCTCAATTCCCCCTTTCCTTCTGTAGATTCTGCAATTCGTCATGTAGGACTTCAGACCACAACCTTCCACCTCCCACAGAAATGGCAAAATGGAATTTTAGTGGGATTTGAATTACTCTCTTGCCTTTCTCAAAAACTTCTCCTGCTGTGTTGCCCACACGATGATGCCATCAATGTATTGCAGGTGTTCAGGAGCTCCCCACTGTTGCAGCTCACCCCAGATCAGCCCATGACAAATGGCAGGGCTGTGTTTCCACCCCTGAGGCAGTCGATTCCAGGTGCACTGGATGCCCCTCCAAGTAAAAGCAAACTGTGTCCTGCACTCTGCTGCCAGAGGGACTGAAAAAAATGCATTGATGTTGTGGCATATCACTTGGCTGCCTCTGACTCCAGTTCCTATTGAAGTTCTAGCATATTTGGCACAGCAGTGCTTAGCAGTGGTGTGACTTTATTCAGGCCACCGTAGCCCACTGTTATCCCCCATTCTGCATTGGACTTTTGTGCTCATCATAAGGGACTATCAAAGGGTAAGTCTTGCTGATTACACCATGGTTTTCCAGTTGGTGAATCACCTGCCGAATGGAAATTAGGGAGTCCTTGATGATGTGATATTGCTGCTGGTGCACTGTTGTAGTAGCAGTTGGCTCCTGTTGTTCTTCAGTCCCACAGTCCCACTATAGAAGGGTCCTGTGAGAGAACAGGCAAGGGAGAGACCTGCTTAATTTCCTCCATCTCCAGCTCAGCTATATTGAAAGCCCACTGATCCTTTTTTGAGTGCTTGAAGAACCCTCTCCAAGGATAATCTACACCAAGAATGCACAGAGCATCTGGGCTGGTCACAATGGAGTGTATTTGTCACTCAGTTCTGGTTAGGCTCACTTCAGCCTGCAACACACTTAAATCTTTGGAGCTCCATGTCACTCTAGAAAGAAAAATGGGTTTTGCTCCTGTATAACTTGATGGCATTAGAGTGACCCCGAGATTGGTTGTTAGGGTCGTGGCACCTGCATGGCCCATAAGAAGTTTTACAGTAACCACATGGTCTGTGAAAATTGTCAGAAAAACTGCAGGACCCATTGCAGGAGCTGGAGAAGCCACAGGAGCCATTGTGAGGGTTGGAGCAGCTGTAGGGTCCATCATGGGAGTTGCAGTGACCACAGGACTCATCACAGGAGTTGGAGCAACCACAGGGCTGTGCCTCTGGGCACAGTGCACCTCCTTTGAGAAGAATTTTATTCTTTTTCTTGTCACTGTACTTGGAACAGCCTCAGGACTCATAACAAAAGCAACCACGAGGCTCACTGTGAGGGCTGGAGTGACAGCTGGATCGGTTGTAATGCTCCCAGCAACCACAGGACCTGTTCAGAAACTGGAGCTGCTGGCAGAGCATGTCACAGGAGTTGCAAGGTCTGGTGCATTGTCATCAGATCCAGAAGTATTCTCTTCTTCTTGAGGATGCTGAATAGTGTTGAACAGAGCTCAGTAGGCATAGGTCATACCCCAGCTTGTGGCAATGATTTGCGCTTCTTTAGGACTGACAGGGCAACAGTAGACCTTTTCCAAATATTCTACTGCTTCTTCAGGATTCTGCAATCAGAGTGAGGTTCAAAACCTCTGGGGGTGCCCACTGCTCCAAGTGCCTGCCCACTATCCCACACTCTCTGACAATCAAAACTATCCCACCTTGAGGTAGATCTCAAGATGATATTCTTAAATACTTGTTTAATCCTAAACATAACCTGAAACATATTCATGAGACATAGCAATAGGAGCACACTGGTTTGAAGTTCCCACAGATATTCAAAATTCTCAAGAGCTACTATAACTAAATCTTGAGCTCTATGGGAAGAGTTCCTTTTTCTGCTGCTATTATCATTCCATCATAGAAGGTCACTGGATTGATCAGGCATCTGAACTCAGATCACCTGCTCACCTCACTCTTGCTTTAACATTTCTTCCAGAAGAATCTGTTCCATGATCTTCTCAGACGTAAACATGAGGATCACTGGCCTGTAGTTCCCTGGGTCTTCTTTTCTCCCTTTCTTAAAAATGGGAGTGATGCTTCCCTTTCTCCTATCTCCAGGGACTTCCATGACTTTTCAAATATGTTGGATAGTGACTTGGCAACCACATCATCTACTTCCTTCAGGATCCTGTGATGCATGCTTTTGGGCCTCATAGACTTGTAAACATTCAGTGTCATGAGGCAACTGTAGACTTGCCTTGCTCTTACAGAATCAGGGATTTTTCTTCCCCAACCCCTGAAGATGTGAGAGATGCAGGAATCCTGACTGCCAGTGAAGATCAAGGCAAAGAACTCACTGAGTACCTCAGTCTTCTCCATGTCTGCTGTTGTCACTTTCCCATCTCATTTATTAGAGGCAAACTCTCTTTTGTCTCTCTCTTCTGGCCAGTGTACCCACAAAATCCCTTCTTGTTAGTTTTTAAATCCCTTGCCAAATATTTGCAGTAGGATAAAGTGTGGGGAACTCTGGTGTACAGAGTATTTCTGTTTTGACTGTCAAACGAGTAAATGAATAAATGTGAGTGTGATTCATCCGAAAGGAAAGTTCAGTAATTTTTGTTGACAAGAATGCAGTTCTAAATGGCAGAATGGTAATTAAAAACACAGATATACTCAAAAGCACAACAGAGAGAACAATGCTTAAGACTATACTAGGTGGCAAATAATTTCCATATGCCTGTACACACAGTGAATAATAATACAAAAGCAGCAAATGGAAGAGAGAGCGCATTCTATGCTGACTCTGTCACTTTGTTTGCACACAAGAATTCTACTGCTATGTTCCGGCTCTATCCACAGGGCATTGCCAGTTTTGTTTGCCTTGTCAAAGCCCCACTGTTCTTGTTAGCTCTACTTCTTTAACACCAGGCCCTGCCTGTGGGCAGTGAGTCATCTCAGTGTATGGTTCATTGCACTGCAGAACTCCTAAGCAAGGAAGCCACAGCCACCAGCTGGCATACTTTATCAGTGGCCATTAGGTATAAACAAACATGTCTTCTTTCAAGGCACCTAAATTTAGTTTCTATCAATTATTATTCCTTCTGCACTTCATTTCAGGCTTGCAGGCTGGGTACAGTTAGGAAATTTTGGATATAGATTTTCTGGATCAAGGAATCTAGTTTCAAAGTGTTTTCTGCATCTCCTGTGTTTTCTAAATCTGGCAGCAGTCTACAGGAATTCTGAATTGCAACAGTAGTATGTTGAGCATAAGGAAACAAGAACTCTCCAACTCAGAGCTTAAAAGCAAAACATTTTTGTTATTATTGTTTCCATCTATTACTGCTTTTGAAAATTGCTTCAGGTCCTGCTGTTTGATTAGAGTTATTTGGAGACATGAATTTCTCCCTGCATGTCTGTGTTGCCAAAGTGTAATAAAGCTATGAATAATTCTTGTGTGTAAAATATTCCTTACAAAAAGCTGCAAGATATTTCTATTCTAACTGACAGGATTTGATCTTTGCAAACAAAACAGGACCTGACTGTAACAAGACTCTTGACCAAACAATACTAAATTGTATATATGCAGGACTTATTTCCAACCTGCAGCTAGAAACATCCTGTTGATTCTATCACTATTGCTTCTGTGTGAGCAGCCGTTAGATGTGTGTCCTGCTCATTCTCAAATGTCATTTCTCCTTCATTCCAAATTGCCTGAAATGTCAGCACTGCCAATTTCCCACATATTTTCTCTGGTGCTAATGACAAGTAGACATGAATACACACAAAATACAAGCTAAGGATAATCACTGCATGCTCCTAGGATAGTTAATTAAATTTTATAGCAATCTGAACTTCAGACGGTCAATTGTGGTCTGCAGGACAATGATCAGTGTAAGGTTCAAGCTTAATTTTTTGTTTTCCACACACTTTCTGCTTCCAGCAAATAATTACTAGGAGATAAATCTCATTATTTCTCATCAGTTCACTATAGGATGCTGTGAATTTTCTAATTCATTCTGGATTTGTTCTACTCAGGTTCATTGAATGAAAAGACTCTCCTAATGCCTATAAGATTACTTTATATCCACAGAAGATTTTCTACAAAGGCTGTTTTCATCTCAGTTAGTCAGAAAATAAGGATTTAATTTTGATGGCATCTGGCTTTATGTCTATAGAAAGTTATCTGTAAAATTCTTTATTTTTAAATCAGTGTCAGAAAATAAGGATATTGTTTTGGCAGCATCCTGCTGACAATAAATGTCAATGTGTGATCAACAAAATTATGCAGAATTTGGTAAAGGAAGCTATCATTACTGACAGCACTCACCCATCCATCTTTTTGTGCTGTTTTTTTAGTGCTCTGACAGACAGCAATTTAAGTTAGTTCACTTATATAAGCTACAGTGTGTGCTGCCCAATGTATAAAAATATTTTCAAAAACTTAAAATACTATAGATAGTTAAATTACAAGCTGCCTTTCAGTAAATCTTTGCATTTTCCGTTATGTTGGCCTCCAAGAGGGACACAATAAGTTTCTTCCATTATTTATTTATTTAAATGGAAGGCAGTAAATCTTAATGTGTGGGGTTTTATTGGTATATTTATTTTCTTGCACAATGAACAATAGTGTTTATTTGTAAGACAGATCACCAGCTCCTCAGCAGACCCATTAATCTTTCATTTCATTACTTTCATTCTCCAATAGTATTTGTCAGGGTCCCTGGATGAAAACAACAAGTATCGTTTCTTTGGATTAGCAGATGTTCTCCCCTAAGAATTTTCATTCTTAGCTGAGAGACTCTTAGCTGAAGTTTTTATCCAGTAATCGCTGTCTGCTTTGGAGTACTAAGTTGCCTTGTGTAAATAAAAGATTCACTGTTAAGAGTTGTCCTTGAATAGGTGAAGTAGTAAGTTATATAGAACAAACAAAGATGATACAAAATCCCATATCAAATCATCTCTTCACTTCACATTTTGAGAAGTGTGGAAGTGTTTGAGGTTGCTAGGATGGGATTCTGCAGGTTGGAAGACTATGAAGTGAGCCAGCAGCACATGTAGAACACGTGCTTTTCCACAGTTTGAAGAGGCCACTTCTCCACTCAAGCTTTTTGTTGGCCAGAAATAGCACAGATTGGCTTTTTTTTGATGAAGGACAGTCACCTGAACTAGGCCTGAAGCAAAAAATTTGACGTCCTTGCTTACCTTCAGCCAGTAAATGTACCCATACCCATTCTTGTTCTCTCCTCTAACGTTATTTTTGTCTTTGCTGAAATGTCTTTCTGATCAAAAGCTTAGGCTCTCAGCCTGGAACATGCCCAGTAACATTGCTGGTGGTTATTAGGTTTGCCTGAAAGATTAAAATAGAACTATAAACTGCTAATATCATGAATACTAACCATATTTGTAATTGCCAACTTCTCCATATTTCCATAAATGTCCACATCCACAGCTAGATGTTGATTACACTGTCCTTAGGATTGATGGATGTGAGCCAGTGCCAGTCCAGATGCTGCAAAGCTCAGTGTGCAAGCTAATAATCTGGGCATGTTTCCTGACAGACTTCAGCTGACCATTTCCTTTGCAGAATGAGCAGAGAGCCTGAAAATTATTTACACCAGTTCTACAAAGTTTTTGTAACAATGGAAGAAGAAAGAAAGACAATTACATCACTACAGACTCGTTACTGAAGTACAGGTAAAGCCAAGAGTCTACCTTGATGTCAGTATGTAAAATGCTTCCAGAATCTAAAGACTAGGCCATGTAAAGAAACTCTGAGTTTTAAGTCTGGAGCCAGGTCAGAATTTTCCAATGGGGAAAAATTCAAACCAGACTGAAATAGGGCATATATTAAAGTCTCTTATCAGAACAGTGCCTTACAAGGCTATGGAGAGAGAAGGTGTGTTTGTCTTTTGTTAGGTATTACCACATGCTGTTCTGTATGTAAATGCCATCTTTGTATCAGCTTAGTATGTCCTTACTGAAAGCCAAACCATGATAGCTGATACAGGAACCACACATATATGGAAAATGCAACAGTGAGTTTGGTTTACGAGGTCTTGCTGTGAGATGGAATAGATGAACTCTGAACTTTAGATCTTAACCTAGGAGAGATCACCGAAAAAACTTGTGTCAAGTGGGAACAAGTTGTTGTACACTTGGAAATATTTTTATGTTCCGTAAACAAGTGGGTGATCTGACCCTCCCAAGACATGAGCTAAAAATTGATGGCTTGATTTTTAAACAGTTTTATTTAAAACAACTGTTATGTGTGTTCAAAAGATTTCCTACTGCTGCTGCTCCTGTGAGGAATGAAAGCATTGCATTCTTAAAAATTCAAGTATCATCTTCCAGGCAGTTCCAGTAATTTTTTGATATAGTGCATTCATAGAATCATTAAGGTTGGAAAAGACCTCGAAGACCGTCTAGAACAACCATCTACCTACCACTATTATTGCCCATTAAACTGTGTTCCTCAGTGACACACTTCTTAAACACCTCCTGGGACAGTGATGCCACCATTTCTGGGCAGACTGTTTCAATATTTCACCACTCTTTCAGAGAAGATTTTTTTCCTAATATCCAATCTGAACCTCCCCTGGTACAACTTAAAGTCACTCCCTCTCATGCTGTTGCTGTTACCCAGGAGAAGAGGCCAACACTCACGTCACCACAACCTCCATTCAGGTAGCTGTAGAGAGCAGTGAGAGCTCCCTTGAGCCTCCTCCAGACAAAACATTCCCACTTCCAAATTTCTTTTAGTGTTTGCCAAGTTTGTTAAGTACGTGTATGTAGAAAAGCTATTTGAATGGCCTACGTGTCCACTTAATATAAAGCACTAGTATTGTCTTGAAATAAGCAAGGAGGGCATAAAGAATTCAACTATACTTTGTTAGAAGAAATCTGGAGCCATTCCTAATTGTTCTAATGGTCTAACATTCATGCACTGATTTATAGTAGGTCTTGTAGAGTATTTTTCAAAATATTTCTTTTTTTTTTTTTATGAACTGCAGAGATGCAGTCCCTTGGCTATACTGTGTGGACTAATCAGCATACTGTGAGTTATATATACCTAATAAATTATCCCATGTTCCACAATCAAATAAAAGAGATGAAATAGGTGATTGGATCCTCAGTGAAATCAAGGAGCAAAGAAAAATACTGTTAATAACTGTGAAACGGGGCCTCAAAGTGAAAGAGTAAATTAAACAATTTGATAGTGTATACACGCCTATTGCATCTGTTCTGCTAATGTGTTTCTGTTCTGTACCAACATATAGACATTTAATCAGGACTAGAAAAAAGGCAGGCCCAGCTGCCACCAATGGAGTCCTTGTCTGTGTTCCAGTAATTAAATTCTTTAGGTACAAAAAGATACCAGATAACAGCAGTCTGACTTTCAAATATCCTGTGGCCTGATGGATTAGAATTCCTGTCTGAAGCCATAGACATCTGTTAAGATCTAAATGCTTAATCAAATAGACTTAATGTTTGTCTCTTACCTTTACATATCTCAGAACATTTCTGATGAATTTTCCTGTTGAGTTCTCCAAGTCCTTCAGAGGAATTCATTGCTGCTACCTGCTCAGTCACTTATTTTGTGAGGTATGGTATCAAGCCTGCTGAACTGAGATCAGCATATGAGAGCTCTTCTTTGGGAATTTTGTTACTACTAGCTAATGCTGAGTTCATGAAATGAAATTTTTCTCAACAGTAAGAGTGAAATCAAACGCAAGTAAAACACTGAAACTGTGTACTTGAATATATCTGTTTTAAAGCCCTTCCATGTGGACCTTAGATATCTTCCTTAAATGCCTGTACATATCTCTGTCAGGTAAGTTTTCACGATCTCAGGAATTGCCTTCTTTTTTGTAATGGATGATCTTGTGTTTTCTTGTATTTATTCTTTTAGCACTTTGCTAACTCTTCACTCTCCTCACCTGACTCCATGAGTCTTAATGATATCATGACAAACTTCTTATATATTAAAAAGAACTAGGCTATTTTGACATATTTTCTCATCTTGTTTATATTTCATCTTCAATTTTAAGTTGCAAAGTATACATCAATACAGTGAGAATCCCAGCAATCCAATCAGCATGAAACATTCAGAGCAATTTATTATCTGTCATAATCACCTAATATTTGCCACTTATGGAAATGGAAGGGAATATTAGAAAATGACTTAATAAACCTCTCTGTGATCCAAAGGTTGACTCTTTTTATGGCTTTCATGAATTTGTAATCTAAGATTATGAAAACTATTTGGAAATATTCTAGCAGATTCTATTGCAGGTTAGCTTACAGTGGAATTTGACCCTAAGTCTGTGGTTTAATATTTGTAGGCAATGTGACTTAAACAGTATATGTAGAAGTATTTGAAGACTTTTTTTCAATAATTATAGATCTATAACTTTAAAATATATTCTCCGTTAATGATAACTTACACTCTGAGCTTTAATAAATTTGTGTCATATCAACTGACACTGAAAAAGTAAAGTTTTTAAAAATCAAAATATATGGAAGCATAACCCACACAACCCACAACATTAGCACTCCTTGCATAGGTTAGCTTGGGCCAGCTGTCACTTTTAAATAGTAGTTGCTGAGATTATGGGGTAAGATAGAAGGCAAACGATGTTTTCTTTGATCACTTAAAGTTTATTGACAGGTCCACATATGGCAGCAAGATATGATTTTATTTTTGGATGTGTAGTGATAGCTTCATTTTCTTTTTTCCCTGTGGAAACAATCAATTCAATACCAAAACTTCCTCATGCATGGTCTCTTTCCTTGCTGCTTCTACTTTTTGAATATGAAAGAATTCGGATGAAAAGTATGCTGAGGTTACTTTTAAGTATTGAAAACATGTAGTTGTTGCAAGTCATGTTTTGTTCCCTCCAGAATTACTTCTTATCAGTGTTGGGAAGTATTTTCTACTTCCAAGAGATGTATTAATTTTATTTACCCTGTCTGAAAAAGGAGCTATAAGTAACTAACTACATTTATTCCACATGTGCATATAATATGAACAGTGCATATGTTCCTTTGGAGACTGTGGGCTAGCTATGGTATCATTCAGTTAGACATAGCAAAGCTCCTAAAATGCTTGGGAGGATGTGATGTTACTCTCCTCATATAATTTGGGATGCATGATTTAGGACACAGCTAAAGATAAAGACCATTTATCAGACTAAACATGATAATAAAGATGACTATAATATCCTTTTTTTCTATGCAGGAAAAGCTACGTTTACATACAACAAAAATCACATTGCTACACTGAAAAAAAATATGATGAGCCCTGTCAGAAAGTTAATGATATCAACTACTGTTCAGGCAGTTCCTGTTAAATAGTAGAGCTTCACTAAATCCTTGTTTATTTGTTGTCTGAGTGCTATGAATCTCTCCCTGTGTCACTTCTTATTTCAAATTTTTCATTTCTCTTCTCTTTGCCTGAAGCTCCTGAATGACTATTTTTATTGATGTATTTTGTAATTTCTTTTCTGTCTCACTAAAAACAGCAAATGTATTCTGGTTTGGGCCCAGTTCTATTTATAAATAATAAATGTTATGCCTTGAGCCCTTATTCAGAATGAGTATATAAGGAATTCCTTGATGCTTTCACTAAGAAAATCTATTCCTGTGTTTTCTATCCTATCTTACATACTGACTACATGATCAGATGTTGTCCTTTAGCAAGGATATGAAAACTACAACTCTGTAAAGTAAAATACCAACCTCATTTTTATCTCAGTTAACTGCAAGTAACAAGGATGAGACTTGAAAAAGCCTGGGTAAACATTAGTAATATTTTCTGGATGCCAGCAAAATAAAGGCATTAACTGCAAGGCACCACTAGTTGTCAGATTAATTCTACATGCTGAAATCTTGAAACGTTCTTAAATCAGCCACTCATTAAATTCAGATACGATCTCTTTTTACGCATTTACTTTCCAAGAAAAAAATTCACTCTCCAATTTATTTTAATGACGCCTTCTCTTTATCATACTTTTCTGTGGTTGTTGTGGCTTAACCCTGGCAGGCAGCTCAGCACCACCCAGCCAGTCGCTCAATCTCCACAGGTGGGGTGGGAGAAAGAATAGTAAAGGTAAAAATGTAAGCAATCATGCATTAAGGTACAATTTACTAAGAAAAGTAAAAGCTATATTCATGTGCAAAGTAATACAAGGAATTTTTTGCTACTTCCTGTCAGTAGACTGATGTTTGGTGACTTCCAGAATAGGAGGGCTCATCTTGCTTAACTGTTTCTTGGAAAGACAAATGCCGTCATTTCAAACATTCTCTTCTTCCTGCTCTTTTATCCCAGATTTTACTGCTAAGCATGACACTATATGGGATGGGACTCCTTAGTGAGTTTGGGTCTGCTGTTTCAGCTGTGTCCTCTTCCAGCATTTTGTGCACCTAAACCCTTCTCTGGGTAAGCACTGCTGAAATATCAGTGTTATTAAGATTATTTTCATCAAAGACAATTAGAATCATAGAATCATAGACTCGCCCAGGTTGGAAAAGACCTTAAAGATCCTCGAGTCCAACCACGACCTAATCATACTACCTTAACTCTAACAACCCTCCACTAAATCATGTCCCTGAGCACCACATCCAAATGGTTTTTAAACACATCCAGGGATGGT
>JAOWBP010004700.1:55242745-55270152 GCA_028571105.1 Tragopan temminckii | reverse complement strand
TCTAACGCATCCACCCAGACAGAACTGGAAAGAAAGGAGACTTTGGTTCAGGTGATTGATTGTACTGTGTGCCTTGAACATTCCAGTGACAAAGTAAGTACCTGCATCAGACGTGTGCATGTGGATGATCTTTTAAGACATGTTGCAGTTAAAAGGCTGCATAATATTAAAGGTGATGAGAGAGAGATCAATAGGCTGTTTAAGAGTTACGTTCCAGTAGGGTAAAATATCGAGAAGGAGGCACACTGGTCCCTGCTATTGCACAAAAGCAGGACTTCACTTTGGTCCCCAGCCTCCAGCTTCACTACCAAAAACAGATACAAAACTCTTGCAGCTATAGGGATGCCTAACACCAAGGACCTACATCTTCAGGAAGAAATCACACTGGCAGCCTGCAGTGGATATCATAAAAAGAAAGGCTGCATGCTCATAGCAGAACACTCCCTATTAATAGGTATCAAGGCTCCCCTCTGCCATCCTGACAGGGAGTCTTGAGAGGTCTGCTTCCTCCGAGTAGCCAAGATCATTGCTGAGAGGGTGCCACAGATTGCCAGGTGCACAGACTATGATCTCCGGTGCTCTTTCATGTAGGCACAAATGAAGCAGGTAGGCAGAACATGGGCAAAATCAAAGAAGACTACGAAGCCTTGGGAGCACAAGTGAAAAATACTGGAGCTCAAGTTATTTTTTCTTCAATTTTGCCAGGTGGAGGAAAGAAGGAAGCTAGAAATAGACATATATTTCATATCAGCACCTGAGCATGTGTTTAGTACTTGCGTGAGTGTTTTGGTTTTTACAGTGGTAGGATTTCAATGAAGATTATAGTCTGTTAGGAAAGGATAGAATCCCCCTGTCTAGAAGAGGCAGGGCAATCTTTGGCAGCAGGCCAGCTAACGTCAAAAAGTGAGCTTTAAACTGAAAGTCTTGTGGGGCATAGTCCATAATGGCAACGCTTATGCTATTGCAGTTGACAGGTGAATGGGCCAAAGCACTCAAAACAGGCATAAATTTTATGTAGATACTTCCCATCACAGAAGCCAGAAGGCCAGACAACTCAGTAGTGAGTATAGCTATGGGGGATCCTCTTGCATGCCTCTAAGGATACCAACAATCTCTGCTTCCTTTTCTTCTCTGAAGTACCTGTATATCAATGCACACCACACGGGGAATAAACCAGAAGGACTAGAGATCTGTGTGTGATCACAGGACCATGATCTCATTGTAATCACAGAGACATGGTGGGACAACTCACACGACTGGAACACTGTCATGGATGGCTATGTCATTTTTAGGAAAGACAGGTCAGCAAGAAAAAGTAGTGGAGTTGCTCTTTAAGTGAGACCACAACTGGAATGAATTGAGCTTCACCTGGGGATGAAGGATGAATGAGTGGAGAGCTTTTGGGTGAGAATTTAGAAGCAGGCTAATGTGTGTGACATTGTGGGTGTTTACTGCAGGCTGCCTGATCAGGTGTAGGAAGATAATGAGGCCTTATACACATAGCTGAAAGTAGCTTCACAGTTGCAGGAATTGATTCTTATGGGAACTTCAGCCACTGGAACATTTATGCAATGAGGAAGGCTAAAGCCAACTTAGAATTAAGTCTGGCAAGTGAGGTGAAGGATAATAAGAAAAGTTTCTTGTCAACAAAGAAGAAAGACTAACAAAAATGTGGGTTCACTGCTTCATGAAGTTGGTGTCCTGAGAACAGGGGATGCTGAGAAGGCAGAGATGCTGAAAACCTTCTTTGCTCTAGTCTTTATTGATAAGATTGCACCTTGGAAATCTCAGACCCTGGAGGTAAGAGAGAGGGTCTAGAGGATGGATGATTTCTGCATGGTTGAGCAGGGGCTAGTCAAAAATTATTTAAGTAAAATCAGTGCCCACAGATTTGTGGGTCTTGATGGGTTTCACTGAAATGTGCTGAGAGAGCTGGCAGAAGTGACTGCCAAACTACTCTCTTTCATCTTTGAAAGGTCTTGGGGAATGGGAGAGGTGTCTGAAGACTGGAGGATAGCCAATGTCACAGTAGTCTTCACTGGGCCCAGAGAGTGCTGGTGTATAGAATTAAATCCAACTAGTGACTGGTTACTAGCAGTGTTACTCAGGAATCAGTATTCACCAGGGGGTTATAAGAAAGGGGAAGACTTTTCACTAGTGTCAGCATTGACAGGACAAAAGGAAATGAATTTAAATTAAAAGAGATTTATACTGGATGTAAGGAAGTATTCTTTCGTGATGATGGTGGAGAGACAGTGGAACAAGTTGTCCAGAGAAATTGTGAGAAGGGTTCAAGATTAGGCTAGATGGGTCTTTGAGCAGCCTGATCTAGTGAGAGATGTTCCTGCCCACGGCAGGTGAGCTGGACAATATCAAACCACTCTATATTTCTGTGATTCTATACTAAGTGGCTGAGAATCAAATGAATTTTTTTTGTTCTGGTGAGCCATGCTCATAAAACTTGTTCTTGCTTCAGAGGTCATGTTGCTCAGAAATTATTTCCTAATAGACCCTCGGTGTTAATGTTGAAGCAGATACAAGTTTGACTTGAAATTGTTTACTTATCCTGCATAATCCTGCATTAAGGCTTTGTAATCCATAAAAACTGGCGTTACTTAGTGCTCTCTGGATTCCCAGGTTATCGCCTATAAGACATGTTTATTCATGGATTGCAACTACTAAGATGGCCTTTTTGGGGTTGCTGATGGCTGATGGTTGTTCCTCTGAGCTGTGTACTTTCAATTTCCAAGAAGTAAGTTCATAATCAGATACATTCACAGCAATAGAGAACACAAGCTGCGTGTAATGACAACAATGATGGTGACTGCAGCAAGACACGCTGCTGAGAAAGAAAGGTATTATTATTCAAGGAACCTTGCACACCCAGTTGTTGCCCTACCTCCTACAACACGGTATGCTTCTGCAGCCACTGGGTTAGCAGGTGTCCTCAACAGCCTCTTCCCACATTGCCTCTCACCACAGCTTACAGAATCTGTAGCCTGCCAGTGCCATCTCTTCTAGCCTACTCTTGTATTTTTAGTAGGTTTACATGTTTATGCATGAGTCCTAAATAGATGAAGATGAGGTCAGTGTCTGAGTAGAACTCTAAAATACAGATTTATACTTCTGCCAGTAGATGTATAAATACGACATAGCATACAGTTGCACTCATTGCCGATATGCAAGTTGTAGTGCACACTGCAGACTTTTACAGTTGAAAATAATGTTTCTTGAGGTTGGAATTTTCTGTTTTCTTATGAAGATGTTGAGAACACTTACAGCAATGTATAATGAGTGTAAATTCAATTTATTTTCTCACTACCCACAAGTATCTTATTTTTGTTCTTTTGAACAACAAAGAGGTCAATTATTTCTAGACAACAGCTACAGACTGACCACATCCATCCTATCCATAGTACAGTTCTTAGGAAGTGGAAAAAAATTCACTGTGGCCATATTGATTTAGTTTCCAGGGTCCAGTGAAAAGCCTGTAAAACACCCTACTGAAGAAATAAATGTAATACCATTAAATCAAATACTTAAAATACATGTGTATCTTTATATCAGTAAAAAGCATTATCATGCTGAACAGTGCACCAATCTTTCGTAGTTTTGAGTTATATCAAGAGATATCTGTGTTAGCAAGTGCTCTTACTAATTTGATTCCCTCTGAAGTTTCATCTTCTGTCTTGCATTTGTGTGGAAGAATTCAGCATACCTGATATAACAGTTGCAATGATAGAATTAAAACAGTTGAAGGTGGTACAAATTGTTCATCAGGCTCCTCAGCATGATAGCAGTACAGCAGCGTTGTCCCTAGCGTACCACATATACCATGGTTGGAATATGGTTTTATTTACCATATAAGCAACAAGGGATCAAAATCTGTTCATTTTCCAAGGACTATTCAGTATGGCTAAGAAAGACATTCAGCTTGAAATGTTAGATTAAGGAGTTGAAACACTTCCCTTTCTCAAGATGCAGGATAGTAAAACTGCAGCATGCATCTGCCTAGAAAGGAACAGAATAGGTTAAAAAAAAAAAAAAAGAGAGAGAGAGAAGAAGGAGGAAGGAAAAAGCAAGTGGACTAAAATAACCCTGGAGAAAATGATATCATTTTGTATACACGTGTGAAGTGTTTGTGCCAATAAAGTAAGATTCTTAGGCAGCGGAATTAAGGATGACATGAGATTTTGGACCTGTATCAGCTCAGTTTTGCCTCTAATTTGAGAAGAAATGATTCACAGAAGAATTTTGTGTTGTATTAACTACATCAAGTGCAAGGTAAGATAATAATAAAAATCTCAAACCACCACCCTGAATAAAAGGTAAAACTATCCGAAGTGATATCTTCTACAGCAGAATTTGTTCTGTGCAAGTAGGCTTCTCATAGTGTTCCTCAGCTTGCAAATTTCAATAGAAGACTCTATTTACTACTACTGCCTGGGTGGCTATTACATGTGCTTAATAAATCAATTGCTGTTGGGGTGAATATCTTACCATTCAAGTTTAAATTCGGCTCTTTACTTCTTGTGATTCTTATATTTTTTTGGATTTCTACTTCTAGCTTAGGCTTTTGGTTTAGTTTTTTTTTGTCAAGAATTCACAGGAATAACCCTGTGGGCAAATATTTTTGAATCTTTAAAGTAAGTATGATGTAGTATGTATCTCTGTTTCTAGTCATCTCATTTGAGATTCCCCAAGTGTACAGTCAGTACTTCTCTTGCTTGCTCCCAAAAATTTTGTGCCATACCAGCCAATGAGCCTCAGCTACATCACTCATTCTGATAAGCAGCTGGATTTCTAGCAGTCATACAGATGGTCCTTCCCTCTCGGAAACTTGAAAGTATTTCATACCAGTGATACCAGGATTGCTAACGTGTAAAAAAAAAAAAAAAGTTTTTATATTGATATAAGGTCTGAATGCAAACTATTGCTGAGTCTTAGTCTTTTTGCTACCTTGTACTTGAATGTATAATTCATTTGAGTGACTTCTTTTTTTTTTAATTATTTTAAAATACAGGTATGATTCTTTGTCACCCAGACCTGGGTGATGAACCTGGTGTCTCAGCAGGTCCAG
This sequence comes from Tragopan temminckii, assembly GCA_028571105.1. Taxonomy (NCBI): domain Eukaryota; kingdom Metazoa; phylum Chordata; class Aves; order Galliformes; family Phasianidae; genus Tragopan; species Tragopan temminckii. The sequence continues at coordinate 55,265,072 of JAOWBP010004700.1, read as the reverse complement.
GCAGCAATATAAAATAATGAGAGGCAAAATCAAGATCATTCTTTCCTAAATGCAATTCTCAAAATTCCCTTGACTGAATTAATAAAGTATACACATTTGGTGAATCATATAGATGCTTTAAATTAAGTTTTCATATTTTCCAGTCCACAATAATGAAATAGGAGAGAAATTTCCAATTACAATTCTGCAATCTATATCAGAACAGCTGGAGACAGTCTCAAGTATAGAAGGAGATAACATTCAATAACTTGATAAATGTTCCCAGTTCCCAGCTGAGTGCAATAAATTCAATAGCTGAATCCTCTGCACAGGTAAACAAATGACTCTAAACTGAACTTCTATTCAAAATATTGCTTCATGAATGAAGCAGCTCAGCATGTTTTCAGGACACAGTATATTAATTATATTAAATAAATGAATAGAAAATGCTTCAGAAACCAAGATAATCAATGTATGAAGCCTTCTGTTCAGTGTAATTTGGTAGATGTAGACTTTGCTATGGAATTCAACCTCATAAAATTTGATTTATGTTTTAATTTTATTCTTTTATTCTCTCTCTGTATAATATAATCATATTTAGAAAAGCCTGTAGCATACGCTGCTGAGATTTATCCAGCCTTTTTCCATAGAAAACTACTAGAGTAGAATACTACTAGATGTGTGACCAAAACTGACTGACAACTACAGCTGAACACAGAAATGGGGGGAAAAAAAAGCCTTATGTATAGAAGCAATATAATCCATCTACTGTCATGCTTAATACCTTCAGAAAGTGAATGGCATTGTATTAATTCAGAAAAAGGAAGGTTTCGAGATGAACTCCTCTGCTTTGTTCATTAGAATGAAAGGTGATGCAAATATTCTTAGAGAAAACTTCTATGTCCTGCTAGTAGCATATTAATGAAATGTGAATGTCAGATTTATAGACATGTTTTAGCATGTCAAAACAAAGAAGGGGAAGAAAAAATCAATGTTTAGCTAAATGTTAAGTTAATAAAGCAATTTGATAAGATAAAAAAAGCCCAGTAATAGATCAGTATGCATCATTTGCATATGGCTTCTAGAAAAGTATTTTTTTCCCTTTAACTCAACTTTGCTGCTATTTCAGTGATCTGGGTCAACATCTATTAGGGAATCCATTTATACAGCTCTCCAGAATAACAAACTGGATTCTGGAATAGTCCCCTGGTAACTGTTAAAGTTTTCAGTTCATTCTATAATTTCTAGGTAATGTTCTAAAGTTACAACCCACCCTATCAATCATCTGTTTTCCTTTATATTTAAGAATTTCCTTTTAAGTGCACAGCTTCTATTACAACAAAGCATTTGAGTAGGTGGATGGACAGTCTGAAGTCAGTGTGACTATTCATGCTCATCTATTTTATTAGATTAAAATTTAAAGAAATACAGTCCAGAAAAAGAGCTTTTTCAGGTGTTTGCCTCTCAGATTACCTGAGAGCAAATACTGTCCTGCCAAAAATATACACACTGTGCAGGATGAAATTAAGATGTCTAAAGGAACTCAAAATCAGGATTGCTGCTGTGACCTGGATTGCAGGCATCGGGATTTAATATGATGTTGGGTTTTTCTTTTTTTCATTTAATAATAAATGCATTTGTAGAACTGCTGAAAAGATTCTGTAACTCAGCTCCATAAAATTATTCCTTCTTCTGCCTTTCTTGAAAATTTCAGATCTATGGATGTGTTGATAGAAGTAATACAACTTACAGGACTCTGCCATTCAAGTGAATATTACCAGTGTCAAGAGGAGACAGTTGTGACAGCTGTTAGCAGACAATTTCTCTTTGAAAAGATAGCAAGTGACTAGGCACCCTAGTTGGATGTACTGAGTCTCCAGAAATCTCCATCTCGCTTAAGATTCTCTCTTCTTTTGCTGGGATATTTTTAGAAGAAAACAAAACAAAACATTATAAAAGAAAACATGCAAATTTAACTCCAATAATTTCTTATGAATTTCATGATAGACTTATGAGACCAACAGGTATTTTTGGAATTTCTTGTCTACTACTAGATGTATTTTAGCATAATAGCAATTTTATTTCCGATCCTTCTTAATTTTCACCCTTGATGACATTCTGAGTTGCTATTTTCTTTCCTAATACTTGAAGTTTGATATGGATGTTCTGGGCACTTTTCCTTTATGTTTACCTCAGCAACACCTATCTGTCTCTCTAGCACTTGTTGAATACTTTTAAAAGCTTTATTGTTAGAAATTATAGAACACCTTATGCTTTATACTTCCACTTACGTTTTTCAACAGCTAGAGATTTACTACCTTTTTCTAATGTTAATATCTTCTGTCTGACAGATCTTTCTCAAATCTATTCTTTAGGTTTAAAACAGGATGGTGAGGGCTAAATGACCCTGAAGGGAATTATTTGACAATAAATGCTAGTAAACATTTTCACCTATGTCTATTATACACCCTGCTTCATTGCCCCCAGTATGGAATCATAGAATTGCAGAATGGCTTAGGTTGGAAGTGACCTTAAAGTGCAAGTGACCTCTATTGGTTTAAAGCCATTTCCCCTTTTCTTATCATCTTCAGACTGCATAAAGAGTTGGCCTCCCACCCTGTTACTTGAAGGCTGCAATGAGATCTCCCCTGAACCTTCTCCAGGCTGAACAACCCCAGCTCCCTCAGCCTTTCTTCATAGGAGAGGTGTCCAGACCTCTGATCATCTTTGCGGTCCACCTCCGGGCGCCCCAGGCCTGGACACAGTGTTCCAGATGGGGCTTTAGGAGGGCAGAGCAGAGGGGAACAATCAGCTTGCCCTACTGGCCACTCCTTCCAGCCTGCAAGCACATGCTGCTGGCTCATGTTCTCACCTTCTCTGAAGAGCTGAGCTCAAGGAGTTTTTCTCCCAGTCTGTACTTGTATCAGATTGTCTCAGCCCAAACACAGGTGCTTGAGACCTCATCAAAAGCCTTGCACAAGTCCAGGCAGATGACATCGGCTGCCCTTCCTTTGTCCACTGATGCTACCCACCAGATTGGTCAGAATGATCTGTCCTTTGCGAAACAGTACATTGCCTAAGATTCAGGCTTCTTAGTGTTTTGAACTGTTGGTGTTCTAATAGGCTGCAGTATTTTAGGACACAAAGAATGTGTGTTTTCTTTTGTTATAGTTTATTGCTATATGGAGGTACCACTTCACTGTTATACAGCTAATATTTCTCACAGAGAATACCAGATATTTACTATTACAAGTATAACCTTGTGTAAGATCGTGACCTATTGTCATAGGTATACAATTCTATCCCAAAGGAATTTTGGGATAAGGTCTAAATACCTGATAGCTCATTGTCTCCTGGTCACACCAGGAGAAGATCTCAGGAATATCTTTCTGATTTTTAGCTTTTTCCCACTCTGAGCTTTTTGCTCTTCTTCCTTCACACTAATGAGATAACCTAGTCAGGCCACAGAAAAATCAGAAACAAAGGTCGAGTTATTGTTGTTTTCCCACACCCAGGCCTTAAAGGTAAATGGACATTTAAAGCTTCAACCTGAAATGAATCCTCCTTTGCAATCAGTGTTGGTGATTTAGCTGCTGAAGGATTTAACTCATTGAAGGTGGAATTAAGGGAATTGTGTTTACTTGCTACCTGTTCTTCAGTTGTTTCTTTGTTCTCCCATTGTTTCTGAAATTCTATTGCAAGCCAAATGTAAGTGATCTGAATTAAAAATGGTTTTGCGATGAGAAACTCTTCTGCAATTTCAGAATGACTTGAAAGTATTTTCTCATTGTGACATAATTTAGTAATATCAAGCCAACGTACTGGGATATATGAAGTCTAGGCAGAGTAGCAATGTTTCCTATCCAAAACAAGCACTCAAAATACTTTTCTTCTAATTTGTTAGAAAGTTTACATTGATACTGATATTGAGTGCCTCCTGTCACTGAATTTTCTGACAGAATTCTGACTGCTAAACCTGTTAATATTTTCAGAACAAGGATGCTGCTGTCCAGCTTAACTTCAAGCCACTTAAAATATTTTTCTCTCCATGTCACTGTTGCTTGGGAGGAGGTGAGAACAAGGGTTATTTAATTTTTCCAGAAAAAAAAAAAAAAAAACAGGAAAAAAAAAGCAGAAGTAATGTGTCTGTGGTCTGGTACGCTGAAGTGGCAGCAAATATTTTGGAGATATAGCAATCAGAATATTATTTAGGATACAACTGATACTGCTTAGAAACTTGCTTTATAAACACTGTTTCAGAAGGCATCAGACGACCCTGAGAGAGTCTAGCTGGCCATAACAAGATGACATATTTCCATTCTTCTCAGCGCAGAAATAAACTGTTCTTTATCTCTGCACAGCTTTTGTACTCATGTGACTGATGAATACTAGACATAGTTTTTGATAATGCAAGCCAATCTATCCTAATTGATTTGATAATCAGATCTGTGGCTTTCCCCTGTCATATAAAGTTTTCATAACTGGAATCTCCTGAGTTTTAATGTACTACAAACATCACTACCTCTGCTAAAAAATGGAAATTTCTAAATAAATATTTACATTTGAATAAGACAAAACTCTCTCATTTCCCCAAAGCAGGACACAATCTCTAGCATAAATACCATATGTAAAAGTCACATACTACAATAGTTTGTGTTATTCTAGGGAAGTAGTTACAGAATACTTCTTTTCTATGGCTTATTATGGTTTATGCTATTCCTGTTTTCATGTTAGGCTGCTTAATTCAGACTAACCATTACACTGTGTTGCCCTTTGGCATGGAGTTGCACACTTTCCTTGGTATTTCTCTAGGTACTTAGAAAAAATGCACTAGTATTAATTTTATTGTAAGCTATTTTTGACTAATATTTTCTCCATTATCTTCTCCTTCACCCATGGCCTCTGTTTCATTTTAATATTCCATTCCAACCCTCATTTTACCTGCATGTTCAGTTTAACTGTTGACCATTGTTCATTGTTGACCACTGTAGCCTTGTTCCAATCACAAAACTGAAGTCTGGAAATCATTCTGGATAAATAATTTTGTGCAATAAAATCTTTGCTAAGTGTTTTCAAAATTATAACAAACAAATAACAAAGACTGGGATCTATATCAATTATTAGTGTTTCAGCTTGTAAATGAACTGGTTTGGTATGAAACTGTATCCACAAGAAACCAGGAGGTGCAGTTAAGCAGAATATTTTGTACATATTCTTGTCTCACTGGTGTTCTGCATGTATTCACATTTCTTTGATTTGCACATCTGAAAGGTTTGTTTACTGTCACTTTAATCATATGTTGTTTGACCACCCACGTCATAGATTTAGCTTTATGTTGCATACTTCCTGCTCACCAAGCCATGAGCAAACCTACTTGGATCTGCTGCAGAAGAAAATAATAATAATAAAAAAATCAATGATAACAAGACTTCTAATCAAATATACTGGTGGTTATAATATTTATATATTATATATAATATTTATAATATTGGGATGCCTATTTTATGATGAAACACCAGACTTATGATGAAGTACTGAACTCTACTAGACATCAGGTTGATAACAACAGTGTAATCTCATCGCTGAATGCCATTTCTTTACCTCTGGATCCTTCATGCTTCATTTGCACTACAGTTTATAAAAAGAATTCGCAACATTGCTAGCATGCTAGACAGCAACATTTAAAGTTTTCTTTTTTATTACTTGCTTTTTGTAGGTAACTGCCTGTGCTGTGGAAAGTAATAATCTGTTCTTTTGCACTTTTAATATGTGTTACGTAAACCAATGGAAAAAAAATTGCTTCCTGTTACCATGCAAGGAACATGATTGACAAATAGATGATGAAATAGTTAAAAGGAAATTAAATGATAAAAGTGTTAAGGTTTTATCTGTTTTATAGCCAGATACCATCATCTTTCAAGGTCCACTTTTTTTGTACTTACATTAAATTTTAAATCAAAATGCTAGTCTGAGTTACTTTTTAGCTTTTGGAAAGAGTAATACAGAAAGACATTTGGAGACCTATGAGTGTATCCCCAAACCAAACAGAATAACTTATTGTACCAGTTAAGTAAGAGTCACTTAAGATGCTTTTCTCCTCTGTGTAATCTTCATATGTATACTTTACTGTGGTAAGTTTGTATTAATAGGATGACACTACTCCTTTGTTGTGAGCAATTTTCCATATAATCATCTTTACTCAGACAGACTGCATTTGCAATCCTTGGAAATATTCATCGGCTGGAAGATGAAAAAGATGAAGAATAGTAACAAAAAATTTATTTGAAATGGATGTATGGCATGGGTTTTTTGAGCAGGTATTTTCATCAGATAGCACTTACGAGAACACTAATAGCCTCACTATTTTTGTCTGCATCAAAAATGTATATTCTATATTCATTTTCTGTAGGTTGGAGATGTGCACATTTTATGTCCACTAGCAAGTCTTGAAGCATAGTTAGGCACTTCAAATGCAGACTTATAGATGGCAATACATTCTATGCAACAGAAACTCTTCAATTTTATTGTTTCAAATATGAGGGCTGCTCTGAAAGTAATGCTTCCTATTTTATCATGTTGACCCATGATGTCAGAGGTGGATGTTGGTGGTAGAGGAATAGAAATGGAACCTTCTTAACAGTATTCAATTATATTTCTTTGCTGTGCGACAGATGGAAGCAGAGGGGCAGTCTCACTGAATGGTGTCTGGCATGAGAATGTGTGTGGGGAAAACAATGCTGTTTTTGCATAACAATAAGATGTCATGACTCTAAAGAGATCCAAGGAGGTGCCACAGAACTCTGATACAAGATTCATTTCTGCTTGCTGAAAAGAAGACCTGCATTTTTGTGTAACATCAGGAGATGTACTGGTACAAACCTGTTCTGTGGTTTGAATGCTAACCAGAGGGGAATGTTAACCATGAGAGGTTATCCTGGCATACCATACTAGGTAAAAACTATACAAGAATAGAATGAGAATAAGGGAGGGTTAATCAAGCAGTAAACAGGGGAATCCGCTGAGGGAACTGGAAGCATTGTATAGGCTGTAAAATCTGGAGTATTCAACCAATGAGGAAACGGGAAGGAATTCACTCCAGGAAGTAGGAAATATAAGCTGTTGTGTCTCTGCTCCGAGTGCCTGTTCTCAAGGTTGCCTGCTACTGCAAAAGTGTGAAATAAATTGTGATTCATTGAGAATTCAGCCTGAGCCTGGACTATTGAACAGGTTCATCATTGGCAAAAATGCATAGCTAATGCTGGTGACTATGATAATTTCTTTTTTTTTTTTTTTCTTTTTTTGTAGCAGAGAATTTTCTCTATCAAATAGTGTCATTGTGCTCTTTATATCTGTTGAAGTTTCCATGGAAATAAATTGGAGGCATTACATTCAGAGCAACTTACATACTACTTGCTGTAATCATCTGCTAGTCTCACTTGCAGAAAAATTAAACGTTATTTCTTAACTATAAATTGCTCTGAAATAGGGAGCTGACAAAAATCTACATTTTTGAAAGCCATTCTGTAGTTGTGCAAGGAGAAAAAATATTTGTAATCCACAGAGTGCAATAGAAAAAGAAGAACCCTAGTGCAATAGTGAATATTTCTACTGAAGTACTTTGTCTTCTGACTAAAAATAATCTAATATTTTTGTAAAGCTGGTAGTTGTGACACAACTACCAAGAAGTACCAATAAACCACTGATACTAACAATGTGATTTTTACTGTGGTCCAGCTTTCAAAGAAACAGAGTATTTTTCATCTTAAAATTGTTGAATAAATGGAATAATTTTAAGAGGAAAAATTCAATTTGTTGTCTTTTTCAGGTAGATCAGCATATTGGATGTAGGATAACCAGCCTCTGCACATGCCAAGTGCACATCATACACCCAGGTAATAAAACACAGATTTCTCTCATCTTGATGTATGCAAGAAGGCTTTGTATAGAAGAAAATGGGACATTATAAAATGAAGATGAATAGTAAGTAACTGTTCTCTCATTGTCTGTTTATTATCTTAAAACAGATCTCATATATTGCTGGTAGATCATTCTTAATTATTTCAAGATTTCACATTGATTTATTTTCTAAACCAAATATTGGAAACAACAAGAAATAAGGGGGAAAAAAAAAAAAAGGCTGGTTAGAGAGCTGTATTCTCTGGTTGTGTTTATACTTGCACATTAATGCTAAGTCATCACAGTGTTACAGGTGGTTTAGTTATTGTCACAGTTCTACTGATATTTCCATGTATTTGTATGGTAATGAAAATTTTCCAAGTGTTTGAAATACAGACGATGTGCTGATTCAGAAAGAAAAATTCTTATTTTTTAGCAACTGAACATGTCAAGATGGTAGCAATATGATCAAGTTAAAACAAAAATACACATGGAAAACAGCAGCAGCCTTGCTTCATTTTTAAAATAGTTTTAAATGGGTGCAAATTTTTCTGAATGTAGGAATTCACTGAGACACCTTTGCTTCATCCACGCTTCCATGCCAGACACCATTCTGTCAGACTGATGCTCTGCTGCTGTCTGTCCCGTGACGACCACATGGAACAGAATACTGGTGGGAATGTTCAGCCTCTACTGCTATACCACTGACACCCCCCTCTGACATCATGAGTGAACATACAATACAGGAGTCATTACTTTCACAGCAGTTCTTTTTAATTTTGAATATGACTGGGTTGAGATTAAAAAAAATCAACCAACATTTAAAAGTTGAAGGAATGATGCCACGTTGACATCCCACTTTTATTGAATCATAATAATTTCTAAGTAAAGGACCCAATCCTTTAAGCAGCAAACTGAAAACAAAAAGGACAATACTCTTCTTTAGTTTTACCTGCCGAAGTAGTCAACAAACCAATATGTTACCTCAAAAACTGCACTGTAAATGTTCTGGTAAAAATTTATAGACACCAACATGATATATTTCCTTCAGTATTTAATCCATGTTCTTGAGAAAAGAGCATAATTAGGAAAACGCTGCCAGAGCCTCAGTATGTTGTCAGTGAAAGCGTGAAGTGGAAAAAAAATCTCCTTGTAACAAGAAATATAAATGAAAACTTCAGCTTTGAATAAAAACAAAAATGTGGAAAATACTCTCGTGTTTCCTTCCTCCACCAATCTTTTTTATTGGTGAGTTTGTAGCATATTGCAGTGTGCTATAAACAGTTCCAGTTTCATCAGTGTTGGGGATTTTTTTCCTTTTTGACAAATGCTGTTTTATCCTTGTTGACCGTCTTTATTAAAGACCCAGCATGTGGGATCAGGATAGCATAAACGTAGGGGGATCTGAAGCCACACCAAAAGCATCATGGAAATAAAACTGTCTCGTTCTGTTCCTGATTATTATGGAGGCAGACAGCATTGGGAGGAGTTGGAGCTAGTGTTAGAGGCTGGAAAAATCATTTCTTTTATTAGAGCCAGCAAAATAAAACCAGTGAGCATGGAAGTTTTAGCCTCAGATAATAAAATCTTGTAAAATTCTAAACAGTTACATCGTTTAAAAGAAAATAACCATTAATAAAAACAAGAATAAAAGTCATAGCAATGAAAAAGCAATGTTTTAATTTCAGCCCTAAGTCATCAAACCATTCACAGTGCATGAGAATAAATGGAAATTACTCTAACAACTAAGTCAGGCTGTAATAGACTTGTGGATGTATTATCCCGGGAGTTTTATAGAATTTGCTAAATTTCAAATACCACACATAGATCCCGGGGGAAAGGGTGGTACCTCTAACTCTTTACACTAATTGTATTAGTGACCAAATTAATTTAAAAGCAAATTAAATAAATACTAACCTGTGAGCATTTTCAAATTCTGGGTGACTAGTCTTTTGATTGCGTTAAAACTATAGCTTTACATACATCACTTGTATTCATAAACAATGTTAGATGGGGCTTTTTTTTCAATTATTGGTAGATGTCTCAATATAGCAGGGCACCCTCTTTCCCTGACATATTGTTCTAGCAAGAGAGGTCTACAGAACAAGGAAAAAAGGTTTTGATTTCCTCTGTAAATGTTACCCAGGTCCCTGCTTTTACTGAGCAGACTCAGAAACTCTTCCTTAATTGCTTCAGGTAATGTCTGTAAACTGTTAAGAAAACACATTAAGCATTTTGAAGTATTAGAGAAGCTCATATAAAGTTTTTTTTTTTACTCCTCCGTCTACAGTAATGCTTTTGTTCAAAGGGCACATATATACTAGAATAAACATTAATATTTTCTTATTTCAAAATATTTTCAGTTATTATATTATTTTAAAAGCTCATCCCTATAAGTATCTATAATCTCAATACAAACTAGGAATTTTTTTTTTTCTGCATCTGCAAGTATGAAATTTCCTCTTTTGTTATTTTTCACAATAACAAAAAGGAGGCACTGAGCTTAGACTGAGCCCATACAGCTGTGCTATTTGCTTGCGTATGCACAAGAGATATTGTGGAAAAAAAAGAACATACTTTTAAAAGAGCCTTGGTTTTGGGAATCTTGCAATTCAGAGAGATAACATTACTAATCAGAAAGATTCATGATTTTACTGTGTGTTTCGTAGAGTTAGCATACGACACCATTGCGCTTTTACCTAGCAGGTAGCTCACACCTCATAACCATTTGCCCACTGCACCTTCAGTGGAATAGGGGAGGGAACTAAAATAAGATAAAACTCGTGGTATGAGACACAGAGAACTTAATAAGACAGAATAAAAATGGAAAATAATAACAAGAGTGATAAAATAATACACAAAGCAAGTGATGCAGAATGCATTTGCTCACAATTCTCTGACTGATGTCCAGCCATTCCCCAGCTAGTGGATGCCCTCCATGACAATTCCATGCTGTTAATTACTCAGCATGATGCCAAAATGGACAGGATATCCCTTTTGTTGGCTCAGGACAGCTGTTCTGACTGTGTTCTCTCCCTGCTTCTTGTGCACCCCAAACCCATCACTGGGAGGACAGCACAAGATGAAAAATTCTTAGATCTGTGTAAGCACTGGTCAGCAACAACTAAAACACTGGAGTGTTATCAACATTATTTTTATCCTAAATCCAAAACACAGCACCAAACCAGCTATTGGGAAGAAAATCAGATCTATTCCTGTTCTAGTCAGGGAACAACCCAACTGAAAGAAATTAAAAATTATATATAACATCCAAATAATATAATTATTATTTTTGTTTGTCTCTTATCATTGGCTGTTTCAGACCTTATTCTCTCAGTCTGGACTCAAAGGTTCAAGCAGAATCAAAGCAACTGGGCAAGAGCCCTGGCTTAAGGATTACTGTTTCTCACTTGTGACCTGCAGCTGCTCTGTCCCTCCCTCAGACTCCCTCATACTGCTGTCTATAGGGCCTTTCTGGCATGTAGGTAAGGGGCAAGAAGGAACATGAGCATTTTTTTTCCTTTCTTTCCCTCTTTTCTGTTTCAGCTGTATTAGTGCTAAATCTGAATGACCAAAGGAGTCCATCAAAGAATTGTGTTAAAGACAATGAGTGGAAAATGCAAGCATCTTCTAAACTACTACTACCAAACATTGGCTGTTATCCTGAGACTCAGGAAATAGCTGTGATCTATTTCCATGTTTAATGAATCTGTCATACTGACACTTGACTGTCTAGGAATAAATACTGAACTTCCAAGTATTTAGGTGTCCACTAAGGTAAAGTTCTGGTCCTGAAAGAAGTACTGCTTCTCTTTATGGGTGTTAAATATTCATGACTTCAGTCTCAGCTGATGGCAAATGCAGAAAGTCATTGAAGGTTGAAAGCAGATGGTATTGCAAGTGCAATGGCAAAAAGAGAGGCACAGAAGTGAGTCAATAATTTTAAAAAAAGAGCAATGACTCAAAATTTGCTATTCTTGTCAGCGATGCATAAAACAACATCCTTGAGATTAAGACTTGCTTTTAAATCCTTTTAGAACATCAGACTCCTTAGCAGTATATATTTTGCCATTCCACAGAAGAATGATGCAGTGCTGTAAACATTGAACAGAGCAGAAGTTTTACTGTATTTTGATTCTATTGAGCACTAAATATATTTTAAGGGAAACAAAAATAAGTTTGGGCCATAGTTACTTTTGTAATGTAAGTAATCTGAAAATGACACCATACCTTGATCCAAGCTGTCTCACGTCTGAGAAGATAAATAGCTTTTGTAACAGCACTTGTATCATATCCTATATAAATGAATTTCAGCTACTTGTGTTCACGTCCTATTGCACTATTAATGCTAAACTAAAAAAATTATTGAGCGACTAAATAGCATAAAGTGCATTTGTGATGACTTCTGATCATCTAATTCTTGAAAAAGAAAATTAAAGTACTTTTTAATACAATGCTAAAAACACAAATGCATTCTTTTTCCTGTAAGTATGACCTCAGAATAATGACCAGCCATACTATCTATGTGACTGAATTTATCACAGATTAATGACATGGCTGTGAATAGGTTAGATTTACTCAAAGGAAAGATTTTTTCTGTTTTGCTTCCCAGAGCATACATACTGTATCTGCATGGTCAACTAAAGCATGACTTTTCCTTCACATTGCTGTCACCATGTCAAATACACAACCCACTGCCTCACTGTGCTCACATCCACTGTTTGTTTGGTTTCACTGACATTCAGCAAGCATTGACAAATGCCAGTGGGTTCAATTGTCTCCACACAGAGGAACTCAGTGACACCCCTTTGCTCCATACACACTTCCATGTCAGACACCATTCTGTCAGACTGCCCCTCTGCTGCCATCTGTTGCACAACGGAGTATTGGTGCTAAGGTTCAACCTCTACTGCTATACCATCAACATCGACCTCTGACCTCATGGACCAACATAACAAAATAGGAGGCATTACTTTCAGAGCAGCTTTCGTATATAACAATTCGAGCCAAATTCAATAAAAGATACGATTCACTTTCTGTTACCACTAAATGTAGATTAGCTAATAGTGTACCATTTCTACTTGTTCTGAAAATGACATTTTCCATGCCTCAAATTGCTTAGTACAATAGATAATTAAAAAATTGAAATCTTAAAAGGTTAAGTTGCAGACATTTCTAAGGAGAAAATTTCATTGCTAGCTGATGTCCACAATTTTTGCTTGTCATAATTTTTACAGTACTTCTTTCCAGTAGAACACTTTAACTTGTTTTTCATAAGGGATAACTATAACAGTTGAAGCAGTGACCGAAAGAAGATCTTGCAGTTTGCATAAAACCCTGCATACACAGCTGAGCAATGCAGCATTGTTTTATGGAGGGCTTTTTATATTCTTTGTTTGCTTGTTTTCCTCTAAGTAACTGTTCGAGGTTAGAGAGCTGATTCAATGTGAATTCAGTGCTTATCTGACATACAGCTCATGGGTCCGCAGGTGCATCCTACTGTGGATAATAATTGTAGGTAACATTTATTTGTTCTCAGGAAGTTTCCAGATTACTTCTCAAACTGTTATATAATATCATGATAATTCTGTAAGTACTTCCATGTAGCAGATGGAATTAGTAGTTGTATCTGGAGGACCTCTCCTACAAGGACAGGCTGAAAGAGTTGGAGTTGTTTAGCCTGGAGGAGAGAAGTCTCCAGGGAGACCTTAAAGTAGCCTTCCAGTACTTAAAGACTGTCTACAGAGAGCATAGTGACAGGATAAGAAGTAATGGTGATAAACTAGAAAAGGGTAGTTTCAGATTAGTTCTTAGGATGAAACTCTTTGCTGATAAGGATGGTGAGGCAGTAGAGCAGGCTGCCCAGAGAAGCAGTGGATGCTCCATTCCTGGAGGTGTTCAAGGCCAGGTTGGATGGGGCTTTGAGCAACCCAATTTAGTGGAAGGTGTTCCTGCCCATGGCAGGGACTGATGGAATTAGATAATCTGTCCATTATTTACAGGTCCTTCCATCTTACACTGTTCTGTGATTCTCTGATAATAAATAGAAATACCCAAGGAAGCTCCATATTTCATGTAGAAAGTCTGCATTTTTAAGGTTAGAAATTATATTCTTCATTTGTAGTTCTGCAGGAATGGATGAATTTAAATATTAAATAAGTGTGACTGAGTGAGACATTTCATTTGCAGAGCAGACGGGGTGTATCTGAAACATCCAGTGACAAGCTAGCTTGCTGTTCACTTTGTTAAATACCTGTGTCCATGAGTTTGCAGTGATGTGAGTCTAGCTGTGATCTGTGCAATCACTTGGGTATAAATGCTTCTATAAAAATAATAAATAAAATAAAAAATAAAAATGAAAATAAACCCTGTCCATGGTAAGAAAGGCATATGGGATTATATTATTCTGTTGCTACCAAAGGGAAAACATAAAAAAGCTCATTTGCTCCCATCTTTGCATTCTTTCAAAGACAACTGCAAAACTGCTGAAAGTGTTTTCTATTGGACGTGCTTTTCATTGATATTCTCATTTGCAACTCAAATTCCAGCACAAAAGCTCAGAAAAGGGAACAAAAGAGTGAAAATATGACAAGGCTTGTTTTATAAATTGCTTTTATATAAAAATGCGATTTCATACCTGAAAGCGGCATATTAGTAAAAGTGAGAAGTTAAAAAGAAAAGCACTTCATTTTCATCTTCATGTAATATGCAAGATACTCTTCACTGGGTTATTCTCTTTATATTTTCTCAGCTCCAAGGAATGGCCTTTCCTAGTCATGGCTCTTCTTTGATTATTTCAAAGCCATTATTTTTTGACATGGAACAAGAAATCTATGCTCAATGATTTGGTTTATTCTAATTCTGATCCATGTGTCCATCTTATTTTAAATGAGTGTCAGTCCCAAAGTGTTTCCTAGTTTAATGTTAGACTGCAAAGTAAACCATTACAGAAAAATTTGCTGCATAAGACTTGAGATATTATGAAGGAATTAATCTGATGTTTAGGATTTAGCTTACCTATGCAAAAGCTGAAGATGCAATGTTATGTATGTGTGCTCATACACACACTTCTAAAGATGCAACTGGAGGGAGATAAAAAATCCCAAATTTTAAAGATAAGAATAAAGCAATAAAAACCAACAGACTACATTTAACTAAATGCTGTTTAAGTAACTGTTATTAGCAGCATTTTTTTTCAAGTTTCGAGCATAACAGTTTAGATTGTTCTGACAACTGACATTTATGATATGCACTCTCGTGAAAGATTGTAAAAGAAAGAAGAATGAGCTTCTGCATTTAGTGCTCAGAACTGACAGGGCGCAGTGAAACACTTAACCATTTGCTTACATAACCCTGTAGGATTATCACCTGGATTGCATTCACCTGAATCCTAGGTTGTGCCAGGGTTTAAAAGGAAATGTGATGCTCTGGAGGTACAAAATGCTTGGTAAACCTGAGTTTAAACAGTCCTCTTGGTACAGTACTGCTAGAATACCTGGCTTGAATTACTTTCTTTGATAATCAGGAATGAAAAACGTGGGTTACTCTGTATTTGGTTGGAAATCACATGATGTTGTCAATATGAAGTTCACATGAAAGATATTGGCTAGACTTTGGAGGATATGTGGTATTCATTTGATATGTTCAAACTATATATTTTGAATCCTTATTGGCTGAAGCATACTGCATTCTGGAGATGGGGAAGAAGTACTCTTGCAAATAAAGCACTGCTTTATAGTGAAAAAGAAAGAAAAATAATTTTTTTTTTTTTTTTTTTTTTTTAAAGTGGGACACAAATATAGACAAAGATTCTGAAGGAGAACCCTTGAAGAAATTTCTGACTGGCTTTGCCCCACGTTAAGCCTGGAGTTTTCCAGAGATGACAGAAGATAAAAAAAGACATAAAAGGAAATGATGACGGTCCTCCTAAGGAGGACTTTGGGTGTTTTATTTTTCTGCATCTGTTTGTTTTCAAAGGAACTCTTCTTGAAATGTCAGTGAGACAGATGCATGCAGCAATCAGCAGCAATGATCATTTTTTCACTGTGTACTCCTTTCTTTCTTGACTAAAGATTTCCAGTCTCATAAATATTCGTGTAAGTCAGGTATCTATGAGTATTTGGTGGGTAACCCTTTGGAACATAGATTCTGCCCATAGTTTCTGAGAGGACTCAGGAAGTACTCGTGATAAATTCATGAACTGTAAAACTCTGCGGAAGAGGAAAGAAATGATAAGGAACAATAAAGAACAATAAATAAATATTTGCAAGATAAAAATAGCTTAGCACATGTGTGCATATTGACCAAAAATGTGGTTTCTTCCAATAGCCTATGATTGTGAGGCCGGTTTAATGATTCTTAGGTAAGACTGCATTCTCTACACCCTTTAGAAGAAAAGGAAGAGAAAACATTTGTCTTCTTTTCTTACCAGAGACTGGATAGCTACACAAACAGGTGGCCTTTGAGTACTGGAGTATGTATCTAGTTAGTGTTATGGATAGGAGAGTCAGGTAATATGAACTGTTTTAACTAAAATTGACATACTGTCAGTGTATTTCTCTACTACTGTAATCTGTGTATAGTTTTAAATAATGTCATTTTAAAAAAGATATATTGAAGAAAATGAGGCCAAAGCATTGCTAGATTTGGATGTTTCCTGGCTTATTTAGCTCTGGTAGCTTCGTGTTTCCCTGGAGCAAGAAGCAAGTGATTATTTTCATTTGTCCTATCCCTGAGTTCTGCTCTTCCTGGAAGTGCTTGTGTTTCTCATCAGCACATACCCAAGCCCCTAGCAGCTGCAGTAACAGGTGATCTGTTGAATAATCACATTAAGTGATCAGAAAATTGTAGAACTGAAGAGTGAAAGACGAGATAACATAGAAATTAAGTGTAATCTGTGCTGATTTCCTGAGCCGAATGCCAGGGATGACCACCACCTCTACGGGGGTGCATATTGAGCTCAGTGCACAAGAGTTGGGCATGACCCTTGTGAGCAGGAGTGCTGTGAGACAGTCGTCAGGGTCTTGGTGCTAGGGCATATATATTTCTTTTTGGAGCTGGGGGCAGGATGGGGAGGTGTTATAGCAAGGGGATTTTGTTTGCAAAGATAACTCTTTTGTAAAGGTTATTCTGACATGCTGGGTGATTCTGGAGCCTTAAAGGAAAAGCTATGACAAAGGATCCATTTGTTTTATTTGAACAATTTACAATTAAGTAATAGATGGTAGCGGAGGGGCAGTTGAACATAACGGTGCCAACATGGAACTGCATATGAAGAAAAGATGCGTAATTGAATTCCTCCATACAGAAAAAAAATGACATCCATCAGTGCGTCAGTGAAGTGAAAGACTAGCAATATTTTGGATGACCATACATAGCTGTCATACCATGAAATGAAGAGTGTCTCAATTGGCTCACCCATGCAAATCAGAAGATTGTGACTGGAGAACTGTGTACATAACTGAATATCAGCTTCAGTGAGTGGAAATGATGGTAGCAATGTTGGCATATCACAAGGTTTGCATCAAGTGGGTTCCATGAATGCTCACATGGGAACAGAAAGAACATTGTACACAAGTTCGTCAGGACCTATTGAACCAGTATGGGGCTGAAGGTGACAGTTTCCTGGATCACATCGTTACTGGTGATGAGACACGATGTCACTTCAATGAATTGGAATCAAAACAGTAGTCGATGGAGTGCCCACTTGTGAAATCCCCGTTGAAGAAAAAGTTCAAGATGCAGCCCTCTGGGGGTAAAGTGGTTTTCACTGACTTTTGGGATAGGAAAGGGATGATCTCCTTCCTTGCTCCCTGGAATCGGGGCAAATAGACAATTCAGACCACTGCATCATGATGGTGAGTAAACTGAAGGCTTAAACTTTCAGACAGGCCAGATAAGAAGAAAACCTTTTGCAACATGATAGTGTCAGGCTCCACGTCAGTTTGAAGACTGTGGAGCCAATCTTGGCTGGAATGCTCTACCACAACCATCATAGGGTCTGGATTTGGTGCCTTCTGACCTCCATCTGTTTGGGCTGTGAAAGGCAAATTGCATGAGCAACATTTTCCTAGCAATTGCACCATCACAACAGCTGTGAAACATTGGGTCATCTCAGCTGGTGCATATTTTAATGAGTGCAGCATGCACATCACTGGTGAAAAAAAAAAGCACAGTTAATGGTGGTGACCATTAGTCTTAGCTAGTCTTTTGTAGCTCAGAATTTGCTCTAACAGTGTTATTGTGTTCTTTGTATCTGTTGTAGTTTCCATGGAAATAAATAGGAGGTGATACTTTCAGGATGACCTACATACAATTCTCAATTAGAATTTCTGCTTCCCCCAGTTTACGCAAATTTGTGGTTATTCCAGAAACATTATTTTATACACTTAATAGATCTTACTACTGGTAATTTGTTTCTCATTTTTTCATCTTAATTTCTTTTTGTTCAGATTTATCCTCTGACTGATAACTACACACTTCTAGCTGACTAAAATAATGTCCTATATCCATGAGTCTCTCTCTTCAATTACTTAACATGTTTTCTTAAGATATGTTTTGTTATTTTAATTCTCCTCATACATATTTCTGTCCTTTGTTTTTGTCTCCCTGTTTTAGTGACTTTCCTCAGAACAGAAAGAACAAGAATTCAAACCTATGTTTCTGAGGTGCTGATGGGAAAGCTTACATAGCTCTACTTCTTAGCTGCTTCAAAATGCAAGTGGATTAACAAAATATGACCAAATCTATACCTGTTTGTCCAAATTGTATACTATATAAGACATAGAAAATTAATCCAACCTTTTTTTGCTAAAGATTTTGCAGTCTTAGATGCAACATAATAGAAGTTTGTAGAGGGCTGTTCTGTGGACTGCCTCCTGCACATGAGACCAGTTACAATGCCTGTCTTTGATCAGCATGATCTGCCTTTCAGCCCATATGAATAAAGGCACAGTCATTTTGTCTGTCTCTTCTTCATCAGTTGCCTCCTTTTATAATCTGGAGTTGTCATCATTGCACAGGCTCTGGTTTTACCTTAAATCTAATTCAAATACACAGAGATGAAAAAATCTTTACTTCAATTATATCTATGTGTTTTTAAAGAAAGCTATAGAACAAAACTGAATTAAATATAGATTGATGATTCATTCAACTTCTGCAGACTGAAACTAGAGGTTAGAGTACATTTGTAGATCAAATGTATGCATTTGAATGGATATGTAACTGAACACTTCTGCAGTTGTAAATTAGTCTGCTATTCTTTTCTTTTCTTGGCTGCTGGCTTTTAAGAAATTGCACAGTGTAATAGTACTTAGTGTAAGATCCATCCCAGTCTGCTGTCCAACAGATAAATAAAACAGAGCAGATGCCCAGATACCACTTTTATCTCCACTGTAATCCTAGTAAATTATCTTTTGTGTGCTAAAAAAACAAAACAACCACACAAAACAACCAACAAAACAAAACAAACAAACAAAAAAACCAACAAAACCCAAACCAAAAATACCACGTTTTTGGCATATTCCAACTCAAAAAAGGTCTAAGAAAGTACAGGAGATATGTGGAACTACCCACTGCAGTTCAGTTGGAGTAAATGACTGGAATTGACGTGGAAAAGTTTCATCTACAGATGTCTCAGTGAAACATAAAAAAAATAGAAAAAAATCCAATTTGTTTCTTTCAATAGAATAAAAGTTATTGATGTTTGGTCACTTTTCTGCTGTACCACCAACCACCATCTTAAGTCAAATTACTACAGAAGTAATCCAGCACATCTGAACAAGATAGTACAGTTTACTTACATAATTTCATCTTCATTTTGGTTAGAGGACACTTTTCTGCATTAAGATGATAGAAATGGCATTTAAAACCCACCATGTACTTCTCACTGCTGACAATAAAATAGGCATAATGGAATATGTAATTTCTCCTACATTCACCAAGTTACTTTCTCTATTTTAATTTTTTTAAGAAGAGGAGAATAAGGGAATGATTTTTTAAAAAACGTCCTCTTGAAGAGTTTCTCTTGTATAAGAAGTTGTGGGGACAAAGCTTGTATTTGGAATGAATATTCCATCACTTTCTGCCTTGGAAGGAGCTAGCATATTCTCCAGGAATGAATTTCAAAGGCATATTCATCTAAGATATTTTTTCTTGCAGAGTAGCTACAGTGTCAGTATTTAACTCAGGCTGCCAATTTTATGCATGGAATAGCAGAACAATATCCCTTAAGATTACTGGATCTAAATTCGTATTTCCACACTTTGGATTCAAGGGAAGAACAGTTTACATTCAGTAATAACCAAGAAGTTCTTATTGGCTTTATTATTACCAATTAAAAAGCTAAACATCCTTTCAAGAAACAACAAGAGTTCACTCAAACAGTAAGAATATATTTGTGTATATAATATACATGTGTTTCGGAGGTAATTTTGTATAAATGACTTAGCAACTTTGCTTGTCTCTTGCATTCCTAGGAAATTTCAGAAAGCATTTTTTGAACAGTCGATATTCAATTAGATAACAATGAAGACAGTATTTAAAATGCACATTAAGAAGTTGTTTGAGATTTACTGTGATGTGGAAAAGGGATGGAATGATTTGAAAAGTATGTGCATTTACTAATAAAATCTTCAGCTTTGTGCTAGGGCTAGCAGGACCATTTTGTTATATGCATTAGAAGTCAAGGTGTAGAACTGTTGACGTTATTTTAACCATTACAAATCTTTAGATGGATATTCTCTTAGCATTTGTACTGCCTGCCCTAGTATTTCAAAATCCATTTTCCAAAGCAAGAAAATAACATTAGTATCCACACAGTATTATTTTCAAACATTCTACACTGTAGATATACTTCCAAAATAAGAAAACTATATTTCAAACAAAGACACACAGAAGAATGAAAATGTGAAAATGTATTATTTCTACCAATAAACTGCAAGAGAATTTCTGACTCTGTATTGACCTCAATTTTAAGATATTCCATTATAAATAAAGTCTGTGGTAATTAACATTATTCAGTGCTCATTCAATTAGGCTGAAAATTTGTTTATCTGAATTTAAGAGCTGTGTGATCCCTAATATTTTTTGTTCATGACACGGAAGTTTTTAATTTAATTCAATTTAGGATCTGAAGCATAAGTCTTTTTAAGACCCAGTCCTAATAAATATTTAATTAACAGTTAGATCGACAGGAACGTAAAAGTTAATCTGAATAAACATCATGAGTATAACAGTATATCTACTCAACAGTTTCTAAGTCATTGAATTTTGAGGTTTTCAGGAAGATTCAAAATTAGATCATCAGACAGTGTTATCTCTAGCTTTACCATTAAGGAACCATCAGTTTGGATGAAGGTTTAGAATCATGGCTGCTTATTTGGAGATAGATTTATATAACTTCAGATAATTGTGAAATGTCAGCTCATTAATTAATTCAATATATTCTTGCTTGTATCTGCTCACTGGTCCAGCAAGTAAAGTCTTATTTTGACTGACTGCACTTTCAGGAGTAGATGATATTCTGCTTAGTTATTTCTCAGACTGATCATAACTAACGAATTACTGAAAATAATATTATCAGTATATCCACACTTGCCAAAAAGCAAAGAAGTCCTTATAGAAATTATTAATCACAAGATACAGACAGAAATTTAGCTGAAATTTAAAGACAGTGAGTTAGAAGGTGAGTAAAAAGCATAAAGGAAGAGGTTAAGGAGTATCAGATAGGTAAAGTCAATAAAAGAAGTGTCACTGAGACTGAAAATAATAAATAAATATGTGTGTTACAAAGTGTTTTTTTTCATGACCTAAATGATTGTCTGGTCCATGGGTGTACAGAAATCCAAAAAATATACAAGTAAACTGGACTTTTTTTTCCAAAGTTTCTCTAGTTTATTACAAGTTATCATGCCTATCAAGTATACCTATGTTCTGAGCTGAGTCCTACTCAGAGCTTGCTGCTGGATGGTTTTGCATGCATGCTCCCTGTGCTCTTATGCTAATCTGTTTCAGCCTGGAGGCACCTGGGCATTGATAACACACATAGGCTTAGTCTCCCTGACAGTCAGTGTTTATACCCCCTTGGGAAACCACACGTGAGTCTTGATATCAGTAAACCCTTTGTTGCACTGACTGTGAATGACCTCACATTTTGGGAACAGAGATGAACAGAAAGGGGCAGGGGGAGGGGTATATATTAAATGCATGCTTACATATTATGAACAATTACTTTGTTGTTAGTTATGCCAACCATAGCACCAGGGTCAAGAGCAGGGGGTACTGGTCACAGTACTGTTATGGCACATAAGTGTTATGGCTCCATCAGAAGAGGGGTGGCCAGCAGGGACAGGGAGGTGATTGCCCCCCATTACTCAGCTCTTGTGAGGCCCCATCTGCAGTACTGTGTCCAGGTCTGGAGCCCCCAGTACAAGAAAGACAGGGAGCTGTTGGA
>JAOWBP010004700.1:55208632-55237464 GCA_028571105.1 Tragopan temminckii | reverse complement strand
CTTCCTTCCTTCCTTCCTTCCTTCCCTCCGTCCCTCCTTCCCTCCTTCCCTCCTTCCCTCCTTCCCTCCTTCCTTCTCTTCTTCCTTCCTTCCTCTCTTCTCTCTTCTGTCTCTCTTTCACATTTGAATTTTTGACAAATATATGGCAACTTGAAAAAAGATGTGCACAACCAGATGATTGTGTAAATAGAGGACTGAAATAGTACTTAAGCATTGTTTGATTATGGGACGCAAAGCCAACAAGCCATTTAAGAAGAACAAATTCTCTCAGTCCTTTGAGTTATAATCATTTAAACTGAATTTGACTGTCCTTAATAGTAATCTTCGGCAATGATTTTATTTACAAAGTTTAATACTGTATGAATATTTACAGTTAGAAGTGTAGAAACAGCAAACAAACTGATTTTAAAATATGCCTATTAGCAGAAAAGTGTTAGCAGAAAATAAAGTGGCATCACCCACCCATGATCTTACATGAAGACATCACCCTCCACATGGCGTCTGAGAAAAGATGAGCCAGAAAACAAAGGCACTTAGTCAGACACTTCACTGGTTAAAAGTATAGGCAACACAATTTTTTTTCTCTGGAGCAGAGTATCTGATCTGTCACTTCTAGCAGCTAGTTATTCCTTACCTTAATCATTTCTGACACTCTATTGGATGTAGATTTCTGCATGGTAAAAATTTTTAAATTTAACTTATTCACAGTCATTTAAATGACAAGGAAATGTATGCTGAAATTGCAATATTTTCTTGTTAAAGATAACAGCGTATTCCTTGAGGGAGTACTTTTCTAATGTGTTACATTGCAGTAATAATAGATGATCATAGATTTAATGGAGAGAAATAATTAAAATTACATAGGCAATCTCAGTCTATCTAGAGAGAACTCTAATTAAGCCACATCTCCTTTGCATTATAGCTGTTCTGTCAATTTCAGTGTGATGTATTTTGTCATTTTTATGCAGATGAAATTCTCAGTCTTTAATAGACTGAAAAAGTTTTGGCAGAGTTATAAAAGACTATGTCATTTTACATTAGTAGAAATTTGAAAGACTTGCAAGATAAACCTCTATGACCTTCCTACTTCCAAATAGAAAAAGAGGAAAGATAGTTAAAGTATAAGTGCTCGGGTTTTTATTCATTTGTTTTTACTGGGACTGCTTTCATGGAAATGTTGAGAAGTGTCTTCCTTTAATAGCTTTGTGAAAAGGAAGGACACAAAATTCCCCAAAGCTGGAAAAAATTGTCAAAGAGAGAAAACAGCAGAACTATTGTCTTACAAAGGATAGTAGAGCATGAAGTGGGAGAGAAACTAGAGGGAACAACAGGTGAGATGATGTCCTTCAGAAGAAGAGTAAGGAACTCAGGAGAAGAGAGAGAAACTTCAAGGAAGCTGATTAATAAAAGAGAAAATGAACATCAGATAGGATAGGACTAGAGGCCAGGAAAGGAAGAAGGAAGAAAAAAGGAAGAAAAAATATAGAGGTGCTCAAAAGAAATGGCAGAATCAGTAAGCATCTACAAATATTCACTCTAATAGTGTGGAAGAACTGTTATGTAAGACTGTGACATATTTACCTTAATGACGGAATTGGATTTAATAAGTGTATACAACATAACGAATTTTGTCCTCCTATGTTTCCAGGCAAAAAAATTTAAAAGGTTTCATCAAATCTGTCTTTCCTGCTTGAAAAAGATCAGAGGATATCTGTAACATACTTCTAGTCCCCAGTACCTTGGAAGTCATTGAATACTGTTTTCACTTGATGCATGTGAATTTAGAGGAAGAGAGAACTGGCTGAGATTTGGCTGGCACATTTTCACTGAGTCTTGGGATACTTGGAAGATTTCACTTTCTAGTGAGATTGTCAATAATAAAAAAGCAGCAAAAATAATTTGGTTAAGGATGGACTAGTTAGTTATTCATAAGAACTGATATTAGTCCTAAGCATAGTCACCAGAAAGAAAATGTGAGAGTCTATACATAGATTTGAAGAACATAGCTATCACTGATATTAATAAATATACCTTTATGGACAGCATATAATATTAAAAAAGTCTCTGGAAACTACCTGCATTGCTAGGATGTTTCGTTCTTTCCCTCAACACACATGGCAAGCTCAGCCTCTATTTCAGAAGTCTTTTGAGGGCTGTGTAAGTGGAGAATCAAGCAGCGTGCACATTCAGTACCCATTCTGATCATGATAGGTGGTGATGACATGTAGTTTTAACAGCTCTTGGGGTGAAGTCAAGGCACAGGGGAAGGGAAGCAGTGTGGTACCAGGCCAATTCTGAGCAGATCCTAACCTACAAAGTTTAAAGTCATAATATGAACCAGAGTGGTGAGTATGCTCTGTTGTTCACTCCTTGCTTCATTTTTCCATTATCTCATGAAAAAGAGAAAAAATAAGAGAAAAAAAAATTGTGGATGGAAATGAACAGTTAGCATTTTCTGCTACAGGATCAGCTCCTTCATGAGTTGTTGCTTTAATGGTTTCAGCTCATGAACAAACCATCTGCTCTTGCATATGCAGTCAGACCATAATTTTTTCTCAACTTGATGGTTTCAGTGTACTTAACCTTCACGGTAGGAGCATTTTGAGCATTGTCAAACTACAACATGAACAAAACCAAGAAAATTCTCAGCAGCAATGGGGAGAGGTACTGCAACTATTAACTGTGAATTTGTCCCAGATGGTGTCAATAAAGACAGGAGATACCGAAACCATCAGGAATTATATTGTTTTAACATTGGGTTTACTCCATGTCATGAAAGATATTTGACTGTTAGACAAATTATTTTTCAGAAATCCAACATCTTTATTTTCTTCATATGCCATTAAGTCATATGATTATAAAATTGCTTCAGTTGAAATGGACATTAAAGTTTCCACTCTCCTGCCATAGAATATGTTACCAAGCATTAGACTGTGCTGCCCAGGCCCCCATCCAGCCTGGCCTTGAATGCCTCCAGGGGTGGAATATACACAGCTTCTCCAGGCAACCTTTTCCAG
This sequence comes from Tragopan temminckii, assembly GCA_028571105.1. Classification (NCBI taxonomy): domain Eukaryota; kingdom Metazoa; phylum Chordata; class Aves; order Galliformes; family Phasianidae; genus Tragopan; species Tragopan temminckii. Next base: position 55,234,447 of record JAOWBP010004700.1, on the reverse strand, counting down.
TGCCTCATCACCCTCTCAGTAAAGAATTTTCTTCTAACATGCAAGCTAAATCTGCCTTCTTTTAGTTTAAAATTATTTTCCCTTGTCACATCGCTATCAGACCATGTAAAATGTTGGTTTCCATGTTGTTCAGAAACACATTTTATGTACTGGAAGTCCACTATAAGGTCACCTCACAGCCTTCTGTTCTCCAGGCTGAACAAGCCCAGCTCCGTCAACTTTTCTTCATAGGAGAGGTGCTCCAGCCCTCTGATAATCTCATTGGCCCTCCTCTGGACTCTCTCCAAGAGCTCCATGTCCTTCCTGTATTGGGACCCCCAGACTTAGTTGCAGTACTGCAGATGGGGCCTCACAAGGGCAGAGCAGAGAGGAACAATCAGCTCCCTATCTCTGCTGGCCACCCCTCTTCTGTTACAGCACAGGATACTGTTGGCCTTCCGGGCTGCAAGAGCACACTGCTGGCTCTTGTCCAGCTTTTTGCCCACCAGGACCCCCAACTCCTTCTCTTCATCTGCTCTCCCAGCCCATACACATATCTAGCATTACCCCAAACCAAGGGCAAGATCTTTCACTTGGGCTTATTGCAGCTCATTAGGTCCACTTCAGCCCACTTCTTGAGCTCATCAACGTCCCTCTGGATGGCATAACTTCCTTCTATTGTAGCAACCACTCAGCTTGGTGTCACCCATAAACTTGTTGAAGATGCACTCAATCTCACTGCCTATGCCCCTGATAAAATGTTGAAGCATAAAAGGTGTTTCCTTTTTCTTACAACTTTAGAACTTTCCTTTTTCCCTTCATAGACAATTCACATTGGTGCTAAAGCAGAAAAGTTAAAAAAAAAAAAAAAGAAGAGATGAAGCAGATTTTATTTAGCTTGCATAGTAATACAAGACCAGATGAAGTGTGACATTAGTATGCTAACAACAAAAGGTGGCTATATAGAATTTCTTCATTTATAGTATTGTTTTTTAAGTTTTCTCCAGTTTACTTTTATTTTTCCGTACTGTATATTTCAAATGTTTTATCTTGCAAATTGAATTTTAAGGAATTTGGTGATATTTTCCTATACATTTGCATGTGCAACTATGTCAGTTATTAAATTTCACAAAAAGTTGCTACAGCAGTAACAAGGAGATGTTGAGGTACTCTTACATACAGTCTGTCTGCATGTGTGTCAGCAGTAAAATGACAAACACAATTGTTCATTTATTGAAATTACTGAAGAAAATGGCCGACAGCTAACAAGAATACAGGTAATGTTAATGGGGTGAAAGGCTCAACTCTGCTTTCTAGCATTCTGGCTGTATAGAACTGCTAACAAAGGAGTCTGCCTTGGAGCAGGACAGAGAGCTCAGGTGGGGAAAAAACATTAACAATTTTTGAGATATCTGATTGTTCCAGATAACAAAGCAGAGGTGTTTTGCGCTGCAAATTGGCATTTTCTTGAACTCAGAACATCACATGGATTCAGACAATTCTGCTATGCAGATGTTTGCAAATAGACTTGTCTTCGTGTAATTGTTTATTAATACAGGTAATTTTAATTTAGCTGATTGGTTTCACGTGTCTTTTTTTAAGATGAAAGTATCCCAATCCCTGTTGATCAGCCTGAGTAGATCTCCACTGATTGTTGAGGATCCTTAGGAGAGAAAGACAGATGTAGATGTCTCCACAGGACAAGCCTTCATTTAGCTAGGGGAACGATGAGTCTGTTTAGGAGGCTGTTTATATTGTGCTGATGAAGAGGCAAATAGATTTTATGTGAGTATAGTAATTTTTAGGTCTCCAAAAGAGCAAGTCTGCAACCAGTTGTAAATTCCCTGCCAGAGGTAAACCTGGCTATTTGGAAAGCCTCTACAATTTGGGCTGTCCTTTAGGAACTCAAACAGAATATCCAGATCTGGAATTTTCCCCTGATTTGATCTTACCTCCTGTCTGCATTTCAAGCCATATAAAACATAAAGAGAGGATCACAGATCAATCACAAATTATATTTTTATTGATATTTTCCATGATCTTATAGATAACTCAGAGTAATAAAAAAAATCTATAAAAAGAAAACAAGACAAAGAGAGCATTCATATGTACTGATTCAAATACAATTAGATTACAATTGAATTAATTCAAAATACAATTAGAAAGTCTTAGAGATTGTAAAGTTTTATTTATTACACATATCCACATTACCCTTATGGATGAGTACTATCAATCAACACTTGATTTTGCTATTAATATTTCTTTGCATATTACTAATATTAATTTTTTATCTTGTCCAGAACCCAAGACCTTTCATGTGATTTATATATGAAAGGATATGAGCTACTAGTAGCTTATTTACCTGGGCTCTTCTAATACTTTCTGTCCTTCAGGTGTAACTTTGCAAGTCTGTCCCTTCATCAAGAAAGACTCCTCTGACATTACCTTCAATATTGACTTTTTTGTCTTTCTGCTTTCCAACCCACTATTCCATTTGCATTTATTGTTTCTGCCTCCTACAGTCCCTGATAGCTTCTTTTCCTCTCAGTTAATTACCCATTTATCACTGTATGAAGTCTTATGACAATGATTCAAGAGACAACAGAAACTTATTTACATATATCCTATTATACTGTGTATAAAATGCCACCTTCTACCTTCCTCCTCCTTTCCTCTCTATTACAATCTGTAACTTAATAATTCACAAACAAAGAAGCAGTGGGAAGATAAAAAAAGAGAATTCATTTATATTCATTCCTCATAATTAAAAACTTCACTGTTGTCTTGCTTGTTGACTCAGTTGATACATTCTTATACAATAAACATTTTTATAGTTCAGATCTGTTTCTTTACCATTGTTGTGTAATAGTTTCTTACTGGACATTTTATTTTTCAGTCATGATTTGTTTCTTTGTCTAGACCTCAGCACAGAGAAACAAGTAGTTACACAACTTTGGAGTGTAGAAAAAAATCAGCTTGGATGACCATTATGTCAGCTATACTTTTTCTCCAGAGTTTGCAGTGCATTTTTTCTTGACATAGGTTTCCCTTTGCACTGAGGGAACAGATGACTGCCTCAGATCTCCTCAGTCCCTCAAAAGAGTGAAGATTTGTGCCTTGGTATCGATGCATCCCACTTAGGCTGAATTTCTACTGCCCTGGAGGTAACTGCTTCTTTGTGGCCATGTTTTCTTGTATACTCTCTAGGTGGGTGAGGTGAGGGCTGAATGCCACCATTAGCATATCTTCAGGTAATTTATTTCCCCCTCTCCCTAATAGCTTTCTGCTGTCAGTGGGATAACCTTTCTTCTCATGGTCGACAGGTCTGATTGTAGAAGAGCTCCCAGAAAATGTTTCTTTTGCCCTGATTTGCTGTAGATCTATCTTTTTTGAGAGATCTTTATTGTCCATTCTTATTAGTCCTCCATATTATGAGCCCAATGAATTATTTCTTTTTGTCTGGAGAGAAATACACTCAGTTTTGCATTAGTAGGGATGAAAAGTTTCTGACTTACAGTATGAAATAAAATGTACCAAGAATTATTTCTGACCCTATCAAAATGTTCTATTTCTTTAATGTCTAATATTTACTTCTGGAAAGGCATCAATATTATGTTCTGATACTATTTCATTGTGACGTGACTATGTCATGGAATCATAGAATCATGTAGAATCAGAATTGTTTGGGTTGGAAGGGACCTCAAGGATCATCAAGCTCCCACCCCTCACTACAGAAAGGACTACCAACCTCCCCATTTAATACTAGACCAGGCTGCCCGAGGCCCCATCCAACCTGGCCTTGAACGCCTCTAGGAATGGGGCGCTGCCACTGTGGAAGGGACAAATATTCCAGTGACTATTCAGTGAACACTTCAATGAAGCCCAAATTTTCCTGAAAAATTGTTTCAGCTTCATAGAATCAACATTGTGAGACTATTCTGAGGGAATTTTCAGGCAGTTCAGCCCATGATGGAAAATTCAGTTGTAGAAAGTTTTAATTCTTCTTTCCCTTTAATTTAGCTGCTAGATGTGGGAATATGAAGCAAACAGTGCTCCATTTCTTTCTTATTTGTTCCAGAAAATGTAGTCACTGCTGGAATTTCACTGCATGTGAATAAAATGCTTGGGCAGTGTGGAAAAAACTCCTGATGGAAAGATGCTCTTCCATTGTATGAGTAATGAAACATGCCCAGCATGTCACTGTAGCTGTGCTGCCTTGATTAAAACACATCTGTATTTATGCACGTGCTCACAAGAGTTATCAAACTGCTCATTGTAGCAACACATTGCTCTTAATACTTGTAGACTGTTCATCTTTTTGCATTTCATTATTATTTTTTTATTTACGATTGCTCAATTATTTCATTGTTGAGAAGCTTTGTACCATACAATAATTAAATTCTAATTATCCATCATCCTAATCCTGTTTTTTCTTCTGCTGAAACCTCATTTAATCAACTTTATTTATTTTACTCCATATTACTTGCTACTTTAGGGATTTTTCACTGCCTCCAGATCTCTTTGATACAGAGGTTTGTGACAATAAGGTTGACTGTATGTTTGCTACCACCTGTGGGGGTCTCTGAACATATGACATCTAGTGTTTGGATTTGGAGTTTACTTTGTTCATGGAGGAAATTCACAGCTATTCCCAAAATACAGCTATGTTCTTGTTAATGGTTGTAAATTACATCTGTTTAATCTTCACTTTTGGAAACATCGTTTGCTTTTTCCCTCTACAATCTCTCTTTATTTTTCTCTCTCTTATCTGTATTGATCTGGGAGAATTTTTACGCAGCACCTGTGCCTGAGGGGATTCTGCCTGGGGGAGCTGTGTGAGCAGAGTTCTGTGCCCAGCAGCAGAGCAGATACTGCCTTATCCAGCATGAAGGAGATGAGATAGATAGATGTGGCAGTCAGAAAGTTGGAAATTAACAGGAGATGAAGCGAAATGCTTCAGGCAGATTGTGTGGATTGCAGGTCACAAAGGAATTTGCTATCTTGTGGAGGAGAAAACCTCAGCAGAGAGCCCGAAGAGCAGAGGAAATGCTGTAACTCAACCCTGGGGATTATGTAATAACTGAAGAACTAAGGAAGACTGAAAACTATAGCTGGACCATGATTTCTCTTCTGTGACTATCCCAAGAAGGATCCCAAAGGTGGACTACCGAGTTGCTAATCCCAATGGCATAGTGCACAGAGAAAAGAAAAGCAGGAGGCAGAAATGTAGGGAAGAGTTTTCATTTGTAAAAATTGAAATGAGAAACCACTGAAATGCTTGGGCAATATAAGCAATATGTAATACATGCAGATGCTCACCAGAGTTTTTCATGCTAATGCTGTAAGATATTTTTAATAGAAGATAATTGCTCTATTAAAATTAAAATTTATTAAATCTACAGTATTGCTTTCATTCACTAATTTCTCACTTCTTAGGGAGAAGGGATATAATTATTCAAGCAGCATTTTGCTTTTTATAGTGAAGAAAAAAATAAACATTAAGCTAGTAGTTTTTATCTTATTGTTGTTATAAATTACTGTTTTTAAAAATCTTCTGATTTTTAGACTTTTTTCGAGTCAAAATGTATTTCTAAACAACAACTTGCAGCTCACAGTGGTATTTCTACACTATAAAGTGCAATACATAATGCTCAGAGTTAGCCAAATTTGAGAACAAGTTCTGGAACTGCAACTGATGTCCTGTCACTTGTCTCGTTAGGAATTCTCCTCCAGTTGTGCAGTCAGAAGGTGAGAACTGGCCTGCCCTCCATTAGAAGATGCCCCTGTCACTTTTCCCTGCAGAGGCAAACTCTGAGCAATTGGCTAACCGAAATACACTCGTCCATGTTCTCCAAGCTCAAAAAAGGAGAGTGAAGCTGTCATTATGAAGGTATTCATAGCTACTAGTTTCCCTGAAGCTGGCTGATGAAGAAGCAGGCTAGTGGGTAGCTGGAGCATGAGGCTTTCCATCTCTCCGTGTTGGATTCTGTAGGTGCTTCTTCAATAAGAAGTTATCTAGCTTCACAGACCACAAATGGTGTTCCCCAGGGATCAGTACTGGGGTCTGTGCTGTTCAATACCTTCATTGCTGACCTGGATGAAGGCACTGAATGCACCCTCAGTAAGCTTGCTGACAACATCAAACTGGGAGGAAGTGTTGATCTGCCTGGGAGTAGGAAGGCCCTACAGAGCAATCTGGACAGAATGGGTAATTTGGCTGAGGCCAATAGGATGCAGTGCAACAAGACCAAATGCTGGGTCCTGCATTTTGGCCACAAGAACCCCAGGCAACACTACAGACTTGGGGCAGAGTGGCTGGAACACTGTATAGAGGAAACAGACCTGGGAGTATTGGTCAATGCTTGGCTGAACACGAGCCAGCAGTGTGCCCAGAGGGCCAAGAAGGCCAACGGCATCCAGGCTTCTAACAGAAATAGCGCAGCCAGCAGGGGCAGGGAAGTGATCATCCATTTGTACTCAGCTCTGATGAGGCCGCACCTCCAGTGCTGTGTTCAGTTTTGTGCCCCTCACTACAAGAAAGACATGGAAGCCATGGAACATGTCCGGAGAAGGGCGGTGAAGCTGTGAGGGGTCTGGAGCACAATTCTTATGAGGAGCAGTCTAGGGAGCTGGGACTGTTCAGTCTGGAGAAGAGGAGGCTCAGAGGAGAACTTACTGCTCTCATACTATTTGCTCATTTTGTAGCGTATGGGCTTGTGAAAGATAAAATTTTGAATGAAGCGTCCCAGTAATCTTGTGATCTAAAGTATTCAAATACCAAGGAAATCTCTCCGGAAGAATATCCCCATGGGATGAGAAAACTTCTCATCAATCAGCTGATTTCAGATGGCCACTGTCCAGTATTTCCTGACAGATGTCAAATGCTTTATGATGAAAAAAATATTGGTCATCATACAAAGTATGCACATGTTTCTGTACAAAATCATAGTTTGCTTTAGCTGGATCCTAGTTAGCAGGTTTGGGAAAATACATGAGCTTTGTAGTTTTTCTCTTTCAACCTTGGCAAGCTCCTCCTTTGACTTTATTTGGTGGGCAAGAAAATGAAAGGCTTTTTTTTTTATATTTTTTATAGCAGTCTAGAGATTCTAGTACACTAACTGTAGTACTATTTATGAGCAACAGAATTCAACTAAATTGGAGAAAATAAAATTACAGAGCTTTGTCCAAAAGATTCTCATTGTTACTTACAAATAACTTCAAATAAAAAAACATAGTAAACGCACAACCACTCATTCTGTGAGTGGTTATTAATGCTAGTGGGGCCCGCAACCTTAAACATTAACAATCACAACAGAATGAATTTCAGAATCCTTTGCAAAAAGAAACTTATCATGTTAGAGGATTTAGCTAGGCAATTGTAAAATTAAAGGTTTCAAATTACCTATAATTGTTCCAAGCATTGCAGTTAGAATCCAGTGCTTTGGGTAACAGTATTTTGAGCTGTGTGTTGTGATTATTAACTTAGAAGTGCTGCATGCAGAGAACAATAATTGTTCAGCCAGAAAGAGGCTAAGATACAGGGGGAAAGCTCTGTATCTGTTTGAAGAATCGTTTCCTTACAGGCACGTGAAATCTCAGAAGAAATAAAGAGCAGAATACCGTGAAATATGTCCTTATGGGGACAAAAGGTACTAGGAACAAGAAGAGATTTACAGATAGCAGCATGACATACGTAATCTGAGGCACGTTTTTAACCAGTGAAACCCATAGCCCAAAGTCTTCCTGTAGTAAGCATTACAATTGATTGATCTGAAATGAAAACTAAACTAGAAATCCTTTTCTAAAAGAATTCATCAGTTAGCACACACAGAGACCTCAGCGCAAGAATGGCCAATAGGTGTCATGTGTTGCTCACGCTCTGCCCCTTCCAACCTTAGGATGCTTTTATGCAGCCCAGCAGAAAATGTCATGTAAAGCTCTTAGGTGTTGGCAACTGAGCTCATGCAGTGCTAGAAGCCACATATCTGGTCGTCTCAGTGTGAAACTGACCCTGAAATTCCAGCTTGGAGATCAGTGCAAGGTCAGTTCCCATGGTGGCATATGACCAGTAAGCAACAAAGGGATTCATGGTTGTGACTTCTCTTCCAGCATTAGATGACTAAGTCCTTCTGCAATACAGCTGATTTGCTTGATATAGGAAATGAAATCAGTCAGAGACTCTATGACAAGTAAACAAGGAGGCTTATGTGATGGAAAAGATAGATAGTTTTCAGCTGCAGTGTTCAGCTCATTGCAAGAAGAGAAAGATTGTCATTTCAGATTTTTCTAAGTATCGTGGGTTGAAAGATCCTACCTGAAAGCGCATCTCAAGTTGGATACATCTTGAACTATACTTGTCCAGCTGTCAGTGATAACCTAGTTCTGGAATATACTGGAAAAACAAAGCACTGGCAGAATGGACACCTACAAGAAATCACTCCTAGCTTAGACCGGGACCCTACCAGCTCTGTTTAAAATCTTAGGGATTTCAGGGGGGGGAAAAAAGAAACAGTGAAAAACCAATTAACTTTTAACTATCTAACATCTTTGAAACATGTGTGGGGAGGAAGCCAGCAAGAACTAATAAAGTAACTCAGGTAGCAGCTGCTAATTAGCTTTACAAATGGAGAACATGGGTCTAGGACTATTGCTGATTTATGTGGACCATTCCCATCAAAAAACAAAACCCAGCTAAAACACTGAAAACAACAGCCCCTTGCAGCCTGGGGGGAACACCTGTGTGGTGCAGTATGCCTGTGGTGCTTGCATGACCTGGCCAGCAGGCTGGGGGGGTTGACCACAGGCTGGGGTGAGTGCCCAGAGGGTCTCAGAACAGGAACCTCTGCCATACCTGTCCTGTCTGGCAGGTAGATCTCAAGATTTCTGTCCTGGTGGTGCAGTTCTGCTCTGACTGCCCACTGCAAGTGTGGAAGATGCGGAGGTGGCAGTCCCCTAGTGTACAGAGCCCTTCTGCAGCTGCTGAGCTTAATCAGAAAATCAATTGGCTATTTATCTTAAAAAAAAAAAAAAAAATCACAACAGATATTGCTGTTACGTTAGTTGAATGGGAAGAAAACATTTTTTTTTCAAGCTATATTCATGGTTCTGTTTGTCTTTTAAGTGGTTGGTTTTGCACTATTTCAGTGTGTTGTTTTAGATACATAAAATGACAACAAAAGCTACTTTTTTCCTCCCAGTCTGTTTGTCTTTTCCTTCATCTTTTCTCTTGCTTTGGCCTCAGCTTTAACTTGTGCATTTGCTTTTCCTTCATCTTTTCTTTGCTGATGTTCTTATATTGAAGTCTGTAATGGATGTAAGATTTGGTAATTTCTTCGGTCTTTGTTTCATTTCTTCTAATTAAAGTCATGAGAACATAAAGCCATCTGTATTATGTTGAATGAACTAATTACAACTGTAATAATACGAATGTGAGAGATAGTATATTAAAATGGAGCTCATCATTGTCTTCTGGCTTAAAAACCTTTCAAATTCAGTGTGCTCGAGGTATGTATCCATCTTTGAGTATGCTTGAAGTACTGTGTGAGTTCTTCTGTTCAATTTCTATTTATTTTTCTTGACACACTATTATTTTGTGCATATAATGATAGAAGATTAGAGCACTGTTATGCAGTGGCTGAGTTTGCTTTTCAGTATCTCCAATATTTGGTCCTAAAAATGTTCTGAAAACGAAGGATGTAACTTGGGAATAATTCTGTGGAACCCATATCACCTTCTTCTTTTAGAGATGAAAAGCAACTCAGAGTAGATAGGGAGCCAGATTTGCCCTCTGGAAGCACATTCAATAAATGAAGGGATGAAATATGGAGAGAAGGTATGTGGATATCATATGTTCAGTGGTATGCCCCATTTTATATCTTATGGTAATGTGAAATAATAACACAATTCAATGCCATTTACTCCTGTTACAAATCTGGATATATTTACAAAAAGCAAATTAAGCTATAATACCATACTGACATGGAATAGACATGGAGAGCATTAGAGCATTTCCTGTCAAGTAATAAACCTCTGCTTTCTTTGTTGTGACTTGACTTGAAAGATAATTGGAGATATTTTCCAGATTATTTAGTTTATGACGCACATATGATTATGTAGATTGCGTAATTATCACAGTCATTGCGGCCACACTTCTCAATTATCACATGATTTATCTTGTTAAAAGTACTTGTGATGATCACTTCTGTTGGTTTTTCACACTTTTCAGATTGAGGATGATTTTCTAAAGGCTTTGGGCACTAATGCAAAACATGGAAGACACAGTTCACAGTTCAGTTTTGTTGCTGGCCAGACTTTGGTTCAGAGTCAATCTTTCACTTGCTAGACATAACAGTGAGAAGAATGCTTTTCTGCAGGAATGTATTCTGAAACAGGAGCACTTCCAGCTGTCACATCAATGTCTGGTGTAATTCTTAATCTTTCCTTTTCTTTCCTCTCCCTATTTAAGGTGTACATTGCAGTACCCAACACAGTGAGTAGTGACCTACCATATTGTAGCATGGACCCTACCAACCTTGGAATGATTGTATTCTACTTGAGGTTGAAATATTGTGGAATTAGAAAACATTGTTTCATGCAATGACAATAAATTATGCATTTTCATGCGTGTGGTGATCTACCCAATATTTAAAACTGTTAGTAGACTTAGATTTGAATACAAAGGACTTACTAATTCCATTTTCTCTTTGTCCATTTTGCAGACGCGCTGATATACAGCAGCTTAGGGTACAATATGTTGTCATTCTGTCCAGATTCGTTTTAGAATCTAAATGAGCAAATAAAGTGTTTTTGTAGGGTTTTACACCAGTGGTTTTTGTATCAGACATACCTGAAACCTCTATCCATTGTTACTTTTTTAGTGGTAAATTTCACCTCAACATAAACACATAAGGTTTTATTTCAGCCAACTCTTAATAAAGGGATCTAAAATTTTTAAAGTAACTAAAGCACGAGTTAGTAAGATAGATTCTTAATTATTTGATATGAATGTGCTTGAACCTTACTCATTCTGTACTTTGCTAATTCAGACATCCTGCAGTTTGTGAACAAAATTCAGTGCCCTCTCTTTACATTCCTGAAGAGATTTAAAGGAAGAAAAGTATATTTTAATGTAACTATAAATTGCTTTTATTAGTGATACCTTACACAGTATTTGTCAGTTCTCTTTGAAGTTTTATTACAACAAATGAAACTAAAGCTTACCCACCCCTCACACTGCTTTTTTCATGGCATTCTTTTTTTCATAAAAGGCCACGGTGAATGCAGTCCTGGGCAGCCTGAGCAAGTGGAAGGCAACCCTGCCAACAGAACTGGATTGGAACTACTTGTCTTTAAGGTTCCTTCCAACCCAAGCCATTCTATGATTTTATGATTCTGTGAATTTTCAGCTGTCCCTTTCTCAGTGATTGAGGACCTAGACAGAACTTGCTGTTGATGTGTCAGTACTGGAGAAGAACGGTTCATCAGGAATCCAGTTAGATAAAATGTCAGGAGCTTCTGAGAGCAGCGGTAGTCCTCCTGCTGACAAATCAAGACTGTGTTTGTTGTATCCAGCTGTAGCTTCAGTTCAGTATCTCCACCAGCATGTGCCTTGGAGCTAACAAATTACTCTGGGGACATGCTTCCAGCAAACCAACTTTTTTTTCCATTTGCACGTCTTTGACGCTCACTGTTCAGAAAAGCAAGACCTTTTCCCAAATCTGAGTGGAATTTTATTAACAGAGAAGACAATTCTGTTTTCCCATTTACTATAGGTACTCCATGCAGTCAGGTGGGAGTGAATGCTGATCATGAGTATCTTTTCCTCACAGGGAATTTCTGGAACAGAAGGCAGACTGTTAGCATTGAATAACACAGTGCAAAGAAAAGCAGCTGAAAGGCAATGTAATGCAATAAATTTTCCTGAACAGTGGATCTAAGTATGTTTAATTTCTAAAATGCAGCCCTCGATTCATTTTTAATCTTGGGATACAAATTCTGGTGTTTCTTGGTTGAGATTTATTTATATTTTCAGGCTTTTCAGATGGAGAACATGACGCTAAAAATTTTGTTAATCAGTTGAGTGCAGAGATGGAAAAAAATTGTAATGGAGTTCTCTCTCACTTTGACCACTGCTTTTTAACTGAAACAAGAGGGTGGGGATGAATATGCTTGCGCAGAGTTTAAAGTAGAGGAAACAGTTCAGCATTTGATTTTCTTCTGTCACTGAAATATGTAATTCTGTGTTCCAATCAAGGATTTCTAAACATACCATGGTTAAAGTGCACAATTTATGTAGTCTAAACATCCTTTTTTCTATTAGGTTAAGTATGACTCATCAGAAACATCTAAATCCTGAATGGTGATTCACAAATGGTGAATTACTACTCTTGGAAAAAGAACAAGAGGAGAACAAACAGATGACTCATAACATTGCCAGAAGCTCTGAAAAATCATTTAATTTCATGATCAGCTTATCAAGCATTCTTGTGAGAAAACAAAACAGAGCTTTGATGTTACGCTTCTATTCTTGTAATACATAAAGGCTTAAAATTTTAATCACCTCTGAAAAAGCATACAGGTAGAGCAAATACGAACGATCAGGTAAGTAGACAAATTGGTATGGTATCCTGAGCTCCATCAGAAGAGGGTAGCCAGCAGGGAAGGGAGGTGATTGTCCCCCTCTACTGTGCTCTTGCCCCATCTGCAGTACTGTGTCCAGGTCTGGAGCCCCCAGTACAAGAAAGACAGAGAGCTGTTGGAGAGGGTCCAGAGGAGGGCCACAAAGATGATCAGGGGACTGGAGCACCTCCCTACAAAGACAGGCTGAGGGAGCTGGGCTTGTTCAGCCTGGAGAAAGAAGGCTGCAAAGTGACCTCATTGCAGCCTTTCAGTACCTAAAGGGAGCCTACAAACAGGAGTTGAATCAACTCTTTCAAAGGGTTGATAACAGCAGAACAAAAGGAAATGGTTTGAAGTTGAGGAAGGGAAGATTTAGGGTGGATGTCAGGGGTAAGTTCTTTACAGAGAGAGTGGTGAGGTGCTGGAACAGGCTGCCCAGAGAGGTTGTGGATGCCCCATCCCTGGATGGTGTTCAAGGCCAGGTTGGATGGGGCCCTGGGCAGCCTGTTCTAGTATGAAATGTGGAGGTTGGTGGCCCTGCATGTGGCAGGGGGATTGGAACTTCATGATCCTTGAGGTCCCTTCCAACCCTGGCCATTCTGATTCTGTGATTCTGTGATTTGCTACTCTAAGGAAATTAAGCTTACTCTTAAACACATTTTTTAAAATTTGTAAACAAGGGGCAAATGAGTGAAATGGGTGGTGCTGGTATAGGGTGAGCAGAAGGCAAAGCAATCCAGGAAAACATATGCAGCACAATGAATCATTTAGAAGCATTTTCATATGGTTAAAAAAAAACAAACTTGTCCCAGAGACCTCCACAAGTAAAAGTGGATTGAATAGTAGAACATAATTTCATGTTAGCACTGGAAGTAGGAAGTGTTAAGCCAGGACCGCAGTTTGCAGAAACATTCCTGGCTGTTGGCAATATACTATAAGGCTGTGAATTGCACTTGAGAACATACCTGTAACAACTTGAGGAAACTGATGTTGCTGGAGTGACACAAGAGAGTGACAGATTTGGACCATTTTAAGAATCAATATGTTCTTGGTTAAACAGATATGCAACGGGCCCCAGAGAAGTGGAGAGCAATTAGCTATTATTATGTAAGTAAAACAGATAGAGTAGAGGGATGGGTTAAAAGAAAAGAGAAGAAAATGGGTGATTTTGGCAATTGTGACATTACTGTCAACAAAACATGAGGAGTTGCTTATGTATGTGATACATACTTTTTTTTTTCATATTTTTCTCTGGTGACAGAATTTATAGCAAGACTAGTAATATTTCTGCTAGACTGTTCTGATAAATACTTCAAAAATAATAATAAAAAGATTTCTGTGGAAAGCTTTTTGCTCCAGTTTTACACTGTTAATGATAAATTTTGAGTTGCTTACTGGATTGGAGTTGTTAAACAGTTATGCCACCTTAGTTGTATGCTTTCAAGAGCTAGTTTAGACTGATGAAACTTTATTGCGATGTCAAGCTTGTCCCCAGAGGTTACACTGGAAGATAATTATCTTAGCATTGCAGCTATAAAAAAGTACCAATCCGCTCTAAGTTCAAAGGCAGGTCTTCTCTGCCTGAAAATACCTGAATTACTAAAGAACAGTGAGTGAATGTCTGCAACAGCCTCTGGCTTTCAAAAACAGTGCTTGTAAGAGTTTCAGAATTTTGGTTTTCTGGAAGTATTAGACTGAAGGAACTGTCTGACTGTGGGTACTGACCCAATATTTGCAGATGGCTGAAGGTAAAATTTTTAGCACTTTGTACAGAGCTTTGGTAATGGAAAAAGGGCTCAGGTCCTGAACTCAAGGTTATTCTGGTCTTGCAAAGTCAAAACAAACATTAATGAGGCAAATATATAACAGAATGGCATATACATGGCCATCCTGTTTCTCACTAACTCAGAGCTAAAACGCTCGTAAATAGCATCCCTCTGTATCCATTATCAGTTCAGACAGTGTGAGAAAAACATTTTTCTTTCAATCCAAGTTCATAACCTATGATAAAGAAGTCAAGGTCTTTCCTAAGACCTTGTTTTTTCAAAGCTGTATGTGTGAGCATGATTGATTTGAGTTCTAAAAGATCATCAGAAATCATTAGTGGTTTTAATATGGACAGTAGGACTCATTTACAGTGTCAGTTGATCATGGGTGAGCTGAAGGAGTAAAAAAGTTTGCCCTGTTCATTTCAAAAAGCCATCTGAAATACAAACCTATGTATACATAGCTAACATAGCTTAACCTTTTTTTCATGTATGAAACCTGAACTAGTTTCCCATTTACAACTCACAGTGTTGTTACAGCTATTACATAGAAAAGAATAAAAAAAATCTTGTGTAAGAATACTGTTTGTGCCTTACAAAATCTATTTCAATACTCCTTATGGCACTAATGCCTATTGTGAATTTGTAAGAATGGATCAAATGTGAAGGGGAAAATTAAGCCAGTCAGTTTTCTCAGTAATGCAGCTAAGATTTCCATGCAAATGTGCTGCTATATAATTAGTAACTTAGTTGCTAATTGCCAAATCAGTTCTGATTATTGGTTAGTGAAATCTACACACTTTTTAGCATAAAACATTCTAATGTATTTTTCTGACTATAAACATGTTTCACTTCTTGAAAAAAAAAATTTTAAAACAGCAGTAAATATTAACCATGTTTTATTTCAAGTTGTGAAAAGAATACTGTCTGATTACATTTGAACAAACTCAGTTCTTATAACAGTATAAAGATGGATACAGAATGCTTGTCAGAGATGATGTTCTTAAGTAAAGCATTATGACAACTCTTTCAGATATTGAAAGAAGGGAGAATTTATGCTGGATTTCTAAATGAGTTAAGAATATCCCTGTATAATAAATATGAAGATACATATTCCAGTGTTTTTATTTTCTTGGTGCTTCACATTTCTCCTGAAGATGGATAGTCTGAATGATTTCAAAGTAAAGTGCACAGTCAGTGCAAGGATGAAATTTAACAGCAAATTTCAGATTACTTATGCCCTTTGTGTTCAGCTTTTCAACAGTGGGTGACCAAAGTGGGGCAGAACTTATGGAGTAGTTCTGTGGTAGAAAGCGATCTCATTAAAATGGGATATTTGACCAGATAATTTCTCTACAATTGCTGGAGATGCAGGTTTCAATGCGTTAAGCTGCTAAGTGTTTATGTTTAAGCTAAAATACTCAGTTTCCTACATAAAGTGTAGCTCAAGGAGATTTTACACTGAGATTAGAGTTTGCCAGAACTATGTGCACTAGCTGAGGGTGCTTCTGTGATGGTAAAAGTGCATGTCCTTGTGGATTGTGTTGGAGGGAGCTCTCAATGCAAAGCATCTGGTAAGAATAAGAGGTGTTTCTTCCAGTTTCCTGCAACTGACATCTTTTTTTCTTGTTTCTTTATGGTGTGGATACCTTCTTTCACAGAATCATAGAATCACCAAGACTGGGAAGGAACTCTAAGGTCAGCCAGTTCAACCACCCACCTATCACCAATATTTCCCAGTAACCTTGTCCCTCCGAACAACATCTAAACATTTCTTGAACCCCTCCAAAGACAGTGACTTCACCACCTCCCTGGGCAGCCTGTTGCATCTTACTTATTATTTGCTGTTGGGAGCTTCTTGCATCTGTGATTTCTTTGAGATAGTTCACTTTTTTTTTTTTTTTTTTTTAAGTGAGGGTGCTTTGATTCAATACTGAAACAGCAGTAGAATTTCATTAATTTTTCCACAAGTTCAACACAGAACTGCAACAAAAAGAAATCATGAAACTCATTGTTTCTTAAGTTCCACATTCCATAAGAAACCGAAAGTCTTGTTTTTTAAAGTCTATTCAGGCAAGCCTATTTTTACAAAAATAAGCACTTCTACATAATGTTTTACTGTGTTACAGTTTTATCTTATCACCTTATTTGTATGTTATAATCTGCATTATCTAAATCAAACAGTAATCATTAGACTGTTCTGAGTATCAGGAGAATTAGCACTGTAACTTTTTGATGCTTCCCGTTTGCAAAATGAGTCATGAAACAGCTAATAAAAATGTAAAATCCTAGAAGAAATGAAGCTGTAATTATGCCACATAGCATATGCCATGCATTCACAATGTCACTGAACACCAGAAGAGGAAGGGCAATGTAATCAGTTCTGTATCTTTGCAGAGAGGTTGGCCGTCAGTGTTGTCCTGGCAGTGAAAGAGGATGATGGCCAGCTGAGCTGGGATGGCTGGGAGAACCTGGCTTTTACATGTGAGGATTGCAGTGTCAGTGCTCCTGAAGGCAGAATAAACATTTGGACTGCAGGGCCTTTAAATGCAGTCTCTACCTTAATGCTCCTCTTCTGAATGTCAAATGAACTGTTTAGAGTCACGGAAACACAAAATTACTCTGTACAAGATTAAATTGCTCATCTGCAAAATGTGTTATGTCTTCAATTGTGATTTTCAAAACAGAGAGCTATCCCTGATCCCTTGACTAAGCTGTAGCCAAATGTGCCTGCATCATCTGTGAGGTATCAGATGTGGAAATCATGTGAAGTCTTGCCCTTGCCCCCTACTATGGGTAGATAGCTATGGGAACAGTTTGCTGTTTGCTCTTGCCCTATATGCATCTAAACCCACCAGAAGTCCCCAATCTTACAGCAGCTTAGCACTCTGCATTTACACACGAATGTTACGCTATGTAAAGGAGAAAAGCACATTTATATCCATGTGCTAGAGAGCTTGTGTTTTAAGTGTGTACACAATCAACTAGACAGGAAGTGTGTTAATGATGGGTTTACAAACAGCTACAATCTACTTGAAATACTGACTGCGTTAGAACACTTGGAGGAAGTGAGTCTTGGTTAAAAGGCCTGCAAAGTGACAAATGTTAAAGCAGAAAATGGACAGATGATTTTGAGTGATAATCAGACCACAATGTCATTGGTCTGTAGAAAATGACAGCACATGTACATTAAAAAAATGAAAGAAGAATAAGTCTCAAGGGATACATTATTTATTATGAGATAAATACTTTTCCAAGTTCCGTTTTTTACTGAGATGGACATTAGCCTCGGTATGCTACAAAAGGGCAGCCTTAAATAAAAACTAATTTCTAAACATTTTTCATAGCTTCTAACTGGCAAGAAGTACTTATCAGTTTGTAAACTTTTTTAGACTTGCCAGTCTGAAAGTAAATTTCTAAAGTAAAATGAACGTATTTCTTTTCATTTGAATCATTTATGTTGAAGAGGGCCCTGATTTTCTACTCCTTAATGCATTAGCACAACTCTGGAAGTGAAGTGAGCTACAGCGCTGTGAAAGTATGACATGGAAAAGAAACTCTTTTTACTTAAGAAAAAAGGAATAAAGAACAATACTACCTCTCACTTTCTCTCCCTGTGCTGCCTCTAGAGATAACATGGTGTTAGGTAATCTCTGACTTCAGATAGCAGCTTTAGATTTATTAGGTTTTGATGTTGCCTTTAAAATATAAAAATTATTTAGAAATTATTTAGTGTGAGCATGGTAGGTTATTTTGCAAAATCCCACAAAATTAACGTTCTTGAAGATCTTTGCATCACATTTTCTTTCCCTTCCTATTTCCAGGATAATCGGTTGAATGCAAAGGCAAATTGGTGTTTACAAACAACCACTGAAAGCCAATTTTCCTCTTGTGTGCCCAGCATTTAGAGTTCTGCAAAATATTCTACTCTATTGGGCCTGTTCACTCTCTTTTCTGGCACTGTTCCTTTGGATATTGCACTAGAAATATCTCTAGAACTCATAATAACTGAGCCAGTGCTCAATGCTACGCACGTTTCAAATTCTATTAAACATGACCTTTTAAAATCCTGACCTTAGCTATGCCTTGTTGAGCTCAGGAGCCATGCAGAGACAGTGCCTCAGGTCAAAAAAGGAGACACATAAATACTGGCTGCCAGTGCTCCCAGGCAGAAGGAAGCAGCCTTAATCCTTCTCTTTTTTTGTGAGACATAGCTGAGTACTCCAGCCTGCCAGCTAGAACTCTGCTGCTCATTCTAGGGCACGTTGTTAGCAGTAGCACAGTTCACGTGGGCATAGAGGAGGAACCCTTTGCCCTTCACCTCCATTCCAGCAATGTGATGCCTCCAAGCTATGGCAAACTTGTGTCTCTTGATTATGTATTTCTCAGTCTGTATGGTAGCCCATGGCATGTCAACCTAGCGCTGCTCCTCATATACAGCTGCTCTGATTCTTTCCCTGAAATATCTTTCTGATGAAGCAACCTTACCTTGCTGTCATCCATTCTGACCGTGGGGGTTTTTAGTGATGAAGTTGATTAGGATTGATGAACCCTAATTATTCAATAACCCCAAGGATTATTAGTACCTTTCAGATGATGAGTATAATATGCCACATGATTTCCTCTCTGCAACCTTTTATGTTTTTGCAGCTACACGTGAAAAGGGCAGTTTTCATTGACATGACTTACTCTGACAAACACTGTGTGAAGCGATACATAGTCTTTGAATACAAATGACAGCCAGCTATTGACTTGATTTCACTAGATCAGATTTAAGATTAAATTAATTTTGATTAAAACAGTGGTATTAAAGCATAGGTACTGTTGTTCTCTTAGGTTCTGGGTGACTCCTTATATTTCAGACTTTTCCTTTAGTACTAAGAATAAAAAAACATCACAACAAAAGTGAAATTTTTTTATCTTTAGCGCTTCTCTTTGTCAAAGCCTAACTTCCAAATGCATGTGGATCATTGCTTTTCCTGATAAGGAAGTCTGTAAAGTTTTAAGCTTTGGACTAATTTTTTGTATGATATCCAGATTTTGGAGTCGGTTTATTTGGTCCCAAAGAGTAACAATCTATTATTGAACTGTTTATTGAAATGCTTTCTTTTTCCTGTATGTAATTTGTCAGAAGTTATCATAAAGGTTGTAGAATGGAACAACAGAATCAAGAACAAGGTTTTCCATGACCAAGCTGTTGGAGAGCATCACTTTCTGTTTGTGTAGCAGAGGAGGGCAGAGGAGCAGGCGCAAGCTGTGGACTTGAAGCATGGCTGCATATAGAAGATTGCTAAAGAAAACAAGAAGAGCTGGAAGGTGATTTGGGGCACTATTTACTGCCCAGTGCTTTTTTACTTTTTCTTTTCCTCTTAACTGTCACAGCATGTGTGTTTGGAAATAAATTCCAGAAGCTGTTAACAGTTAAAGCAGTTTCAGATAATGAAAATGATATGCTTCTCTGTAGATACAGGAAAGTAATTCATATAAAAAGCATTTCCTAATAAACTATTGTTTCCATTGGAGCGAGCAAATACATTTGCTGGATATCAATCAACTAAATACTATCAGAATTCTATTGTAGCAATTACTTCAAGAAGTAATTTGTAACATCATAGGATGTTAGTCTTGTTAGAATTCTATTTTCTTTCAGGTGAAGAGATGATTTATTTTAATGTTTTATTGTTTGTAATTATGGAGTATATCTATGATATGATATGATATAGTCACACCATGTAGATTTTTTACACTCTGTGCCGTATTATTGATTCTGAGTAGGAGTTAACCATACTTTGTCTGTGAACACATTCTGGCTCCTAAGCCTTTTGCTTTTTTAATGCCTTCACACCAGAAATTTTTGTTGCTGGGCTTCTTTTATTATTCAGCTAAACAGTACAAGTAAATCAGTACACAAAAAAAATTAGAAGTTACAACTAACTATGGCAGATGAAATCTGTCACTAGCAAATATCTCCATTTGTATGTAGACTGGGGAAAACATAATGAACTTCCTTGGCTCTGAATTCTAATCCGTCAGAAAAGAAGCCTGTGAACTACTCAGTAACAGTCTCAGCTCAGAAAGCTGAAGTCAGTAGACTAAGTGAAGTAAAAAATTAAACTTTTCTGGTTAGTATTCTTTATGTAATTCAAAGAGTAGGTCAGGTGTGTCCAACCCATGTCCCATGGGCTGCATTGCAATGCAGCTGTCCCCCTTAAAAGTGGTGGCTCCTCTGCTCTGCGCTTGGCCCCAGGCTCACACCCATCACTCAACAACAATCACACACTGGTGTCCTATCAACTCTGTCTGGGCTGAAACCAGGGCATGGGGACCGTGCAGTGCAGTACTAATTCAGGTTATGGCTAATAATTGTATGCATTTTGATGCATTGCCTAAACACAGTCCTGTGAGCAGCGAAAAAGATGTAGCCTTGCTTTCCATTCTGTTACTGGAATTTGAGAACAGGCTGCAAGATTGCCAAAAAAATCATGAATTTATATATGTGACTCCACTTTCAGTCAATATAAATATATTACCCGCAAATTTTCAAATAAAAGCTATAGAGCTGCAATAAGATATTCAACTCAAAAATCTGATCATGTCACTTCACCACTTTCATAGGAACCCTCTTACCAGAGAAAAATGTCATTGCTTTTTTGCGGTATGCACATTTGTCAACAAGTGTTTTCAGGGATGAAGTACATAAAAAGGAAATTTCATCAAAAATCTCTGATGAACACAGTGAGACCTCACTAAGAATTGCAGCCAATGCCATCAAAACAGATGGATGCATTAGAGTCACAAAAACAAGATCAAATCTTCCACCAGTTTTATGTTGCTGTTGCTCCTTTAAAAATGTTTTAATAAATATATTAAAATTAAAATGCTTTATTACTTATATTCTACATTTAAGTTTCTGATTCTTTTGCTTATCAACTCCCTCCTCTGCAGAGTGCATGGCTGATATACTTGCATTCCCAATACTAGATCAACACTTCTGAGTCTGTTTTCTTCACTTTTACTTACTTCTCAATGAAAATAACTTCCTTTCTCTTTAAGCAATATTTGCCATCACTGGGGAACATCAGAAAAAAAATGGATTGCCACAGGTATTTAGCTTTTTTTTCATACTGTGAATTTTTGGGAAAATTAATCACACAAGCAGGTACAGAAGTCATGTTAGCACTCATTAATATGAAAGGGAAGGCAGTGAACATAGACATTCTAAGAGGCTGTAATTATCTGGTAGAGCAAACAATTTTCCAAAATTTCCCGTAATTATACCAAACCAAACTTATTTTGCATTCTTAAATTCCCAGCATTGTTCATATACTATTTGACATACTAGGAGTAAAATGGCATTTCTGAGGCTGGTTTAGTACCTTTTTATATCTTCTTTTCTAAGTATACAAACAGATAAACAGAATTTGGGCAACCACTGAAATGTTTGATGGTTTCCGTTTGCCACTGTTAAGCTTTGCTCCCCTTAATTCATTCACTCTCTGCTCAAATTGAGATATTTGACTCTAAGTCTCCCCGTCTGCAATTACCAGGCAAGTATACTTGGTTATCTACCTTATGCCCTTATGTTAGTCTGAAAAGCTTTATCAAGTCTTTTTGAGAATAGCTAAATACTTCTTATTCCTGTTGGATTATGCATCTCAGGCTATTGGGAGGGATGTAAACCCTTACCATGCTGTATTAAAATGAGGTTTTGGGGCTACTGCATTTGGGATTTCCTGAGTGAAGAAGATTCAGGATACTTTTGAGTGTGACATTTGTCAAGCCTTCTTTATTTTATATACTTGGAGACAAAACTTGAGTGTCAGTCTCTATGCAGAGCTCTAATACATTTTTTTTTTTGTAGCCTGTCACTGTGTTTCAAGAAGGCATTCAGTCTTATGCTCAGCATAATGACTCTTTTCCACCGATTTCATATTTATTTGAGTAGATATTCTGCTGTAATTTGTCTCTATTACTCAATTTGATCAACTGATGGGAGATTAAAAGATGTGACACAACAAGTTTCCCCTTTCATTTTTATTACATTGAATATTTCATATTACTTCAAATATTTAACCTTACCTTGATTTGTGTTTGCAGAATACTGTATTAAGATTCAAATGAACTTTGCATTCTTCTGCCTAAGAAAATGTGATAATTCTCAGCATCAAAATGAAATCTAATTATAGACATTATTGTTTAATTACATGGAAGAGTGCTCCTACTGCATCTTTCCATTAAATTTAACATATTGTGAAATTAAGTTCTAAAATATCTTTTATCACTGGAAAAGAAACAGCAAGTATGGAATAGATATCATTAATTTGGGAACATAATTTCAATGCAATCTTCAGACGCCATGTGGAATTATTTGAATATAATATTTGCTAGTATTAATAATACCAAACGATAAAAAGCCACAAATGATTAGGATGAAGCTTTACTATACCACTATATCACCCCATACATGTCTCACTGTAAGAAATAAAAGCAGGAGAAACAAGCCCCATGAGAATGCAAAGGTATTCTGAACTGTTTATATCAACAGAAATGTGGTGGTAGACTCTGAGGGCCTGTTTGAGACAGGTCTTCTATATTCTGTTCTGTAAACAGGCAATATGAAAGAACAGGCAATATTTTTCATAGTGTAATTTTTCAGATATAAGAATGACATAAACCTCTTCTGCCTCATAGTACTCAAACGAAATTTTGGAGTGATTGATTCTGCTAGTGAAAGCTGCAACATCAAGGTTTACCAAAATATTTGTATGAAGTCTCAGTTATTAGATGACTTCATCAAAATTGTACATAACGATTTTAACTGCCCTACAGAAGCCAAGAACATCTGAGGTTTGCAATGCTAAAGGAAGGTAGGAAAAAGTCCTCCTTGATCATTCCTGTAGCAAAGAAATAGAAAGTGCTTCACAATAGCCTGGAGAAAGTGGAGGTCAAAATAGTAGAAATTATGTCAAGATGTTCAGGATATTCCCATCAATAAACTGAATGTGGAAAAAGATGAAGAGATTTGAAGAAATGAAAGAATGTCAAGTTCCCTCCATTTACAAACAAGAGTGACAATGGAGAAATCATGAAAGAACTTCCACTTTGATTGAAGATCAGAATAAGGAGAGTCAGTGTAATTTAAACACAAGTAGGCAGGTTAGTAGGGCTTCCTTTTGCTAGTAATGGAGAAAAAAAACACTTGAGTTTTACTGACCTTGAAGAATATAATGTTAAACATAAGAATTATTATGATGAAAGGCACTACTAATTTTAACAAAAATTAGTCTCTTCCTCTGACTACTTGTATCCAACACGTAGAGTGCTCTTAAACAGAACTACATAGTATTATCTGAAGGTAAAGATTTTTCACATGGTCTGTATATTTTCTGTTCCTCATCTGTCTCTGACAATATTCTATCTTTCTCAATGATACGTGATTTTATTAAAATAATACAGAATAGGTGGTTGTTATTGAAACAAGACTACAGGTAATAGCCTCAAGATGCACCAAGGGAGATCCAGGTTGAATATTAGGAAAAATTTCTTCTCTGAAAGCGTGGTGAGGCATTGGAACATGTTGTTCAAGGAAGTGGTGCAGTCATTGTTCCTGGAGGAACTCAATATGTGTGTAGACATGGCACTGAGGGACTTGCTTTTAATGGGCATGGCGGTGATGGGTTGAAGGTTGGACTAGATGGTCTTAGAGGTCTTTTCCAAATTTAACTATTCTATGATTCTGTATCTATTAGCTCAAATGTAAATCTTACATGCTTAAATACTGTAGTAAAAACGTGTTAGATAAAGTAGCTTGATTGTCAGACTTTTTAATGTTAGTCTGAGTATGAAATGAATACTAATAAGACAAGTCTCAAAGTTGTAGATGACTTGTTAAAATTCAGAATTCTGGCTGAATTCATAAGATCTCATTTTTTTTAGTCTAATTCCTCACTCCCTAAATATTAAAATGTCTAGAGAAGAAAGTAACACAAGAGGTTATTACTTTCTTGTCAAACTTGGAATCTCCCATCTGATGTTAATGCTCTTTACTGTCTACCTCTGTGCCATTGCAATTCTCTACAGCAGTATTTTTCCCACACCCTTACTCAGTGGTACTTCTGCTCTAGACAGGGATTTGCTTTTAAGGCATCGCTTTTCTCAATTCTGAACTATTTTACTGTAGTGGTTTATCCCATCTGACAGTTCAACATCACACAGCTGTTCACTCACTCCCCCACAGTGGGATGTATATTTTGTCCTTATATATAAATGTAATGATAAGTACTACTTTTCACCTGATACTATGGCTAGCATACTGGACTAATGGAATTCCAGTCATGGACCTAATGGAAGGTACTGGAAATGCTTAAGCTCTGTGTATCTAGATTGGGCATACTTGCATAAGATGATCTGGAGTCACCAAAGAGAAGCAAAAGAGAGACAGAGTGTCAAAAACTAATCCTTGAAATTTTTTTCTCCTCCAGAAGATAATTGCTTTTCATTCGGCCATTTGAAGTTGGAGAGTGATAGAGCAGGAATAGCTCCGATCAGTGGTAATTCAAAGAGTCTGATACTTTCCGAAAAAACTGGCCAAATCATTGGGTTTTACAACCACATCTGAAAATAAAAACTGTAAAAGTTTCAAAGGGGATGTGGAATATTTATATTTTCTTGCAAGTTCGTAAGATCTTGTCTATCAGTGCTGAAAGGACATATTCAAACAGAAATGGATGTACTCAGAGTACATTAAAGCCATTGGAAGTTGTTTCTTATTCTCAGTGACCTTTTTCCCCATGAGCTATCAACCTTTTCATAAGGCCAAAGAGACAGAGCATTAGACTTGTTGCTTAAATCTCAGTATTTCTGAATCAAAAGAGATTTCGAAATAAAAAAATGAAGATTTGGGCCACGGAAGTTCTACCTTAATTGGTAATTTGCGAACAGAAAATTGAGAACTTCTAATTTATTTTTTAAAAGTGTACTTATCCATCCACCTATTAGTACCCGTAGCAGCTGGTGTAATGATTACACGTTTTCCTTGAAAAATGTATGAAGTTAAACAAACCCTTCCTTGGAATCTGTCAGCCTTCACTGGCATTCAACTGAAAACATATATTAGCTGAATATATAAAGTGTGTACTGCACTGCAAATGACGTAAGTTTCCTGGTTAGTTCTTTCAAATGAAAAAATTAAGGCAGATGATTATTCTATGAAACAGACATAGACTTTTCAAGTGACTGAAGCGGTGGCAAAACCACTTTATTCAGCTTTCCTTTTAGCACTAGGAAGGCTTTTGCTCTGTGAGATAACAATGTACTTAAATATTATCTATTCTTTGGCATAGATAGAATATCATGTTTTTTCCCTTCTGATTTCATTAATATATATTTTATTATATATTTTATATAATATATAAATATAACATATATATTATACATTTTATTATATTTCTTA
>JAOWBP010004700.1:55186787-55208316 GCA_028571105.1 Tragopan temminckii | reverse complement strand
ACCTTTCCTCATAGGAGAGGTGCTCCAGCCCTCTGATCATCTCAGTGGTCGTCCTCTGTATGTTCTTCCTAGTAAATACTGTATAATTTCACTAACCTGGATACCTTATAGGCCACAAATATATTT
This sequence comes from Tragopan temminckii, assembly GCA_028571105.1. Taxonomy (NCBI): domain Eukaryota; kingdom Metazoa; phylum Chordata; class Aves; order Galliformes; family Phasianidae; genus Tragopan; species Tragopan temminckii. Next base: position 55,208,190 of record JAOWBP010004700.1, on the reverse strand, counting down.
TACCTTGCTATGTCTAGTGCTGCCAAGATTCCTTAAATATTTACCAGAATGAGAAAACTTGGTTCAGACAATTGAAAAATGAACAAACTCTACTACTCCACTGTTCAAATGTACATATGCAATTAAAGATCTTCTAGAATATCAGTACCTGTAACAATAATAGTTTGATTTTAAATTTGTAAAATTGGTGACAATTTGTCTTTTAACCTTTAATCCCTACATATTTTAAATTTTCTTATAATAATACTGTCTGCTGATATTAATTTTCATAAGAGAACACTGGGATTAATAATATTTTTTATTTAATTTAAAATAAGTAATAACTCTGTACTGTGCTCTCACCAAAGTCTAGGGCTGTGTTGTCTTAAGCACAGGCCTTCTTATGCTGTAGCAACAGTACAGTCAATTTTCCTCCTTCTACAATTTGTATGAGAAGAAAGGATTAGAATAAGCTCATAGATAAAAAAAAAAAATAGACAAGGATAAGCAGTTGTATTCTATTCGGTTTTAGTTGCAAATGAAACATGCTTCACTCCCCTTGAGAAATAACGAGCTATGTGAAAAAATCATATAATAACAATTATTATCTAAAGATTCTATACTGAGCAACGTAAACACCAGTTACTGATCATCATGACATGCAAAGTTGATAAGAAGTAAAGCACTGCTGGACTATAATAACCTTCCAGTAATAACTATCCAGTTGCTCTAAAATCAAAGTTTCAGTGGGCACAAACAATAAGTTGAACTCCTGTTTTCGTGGTGTATTGGAGAGTTTCAGTTGTGCTTAAATATGCTGTAGTCCAAAATTGTCCCACAAAACAGGTCTTCAGTGATTTGTTTGGTATATTTTGAGACCAAGGCTCCCTACCTTCATCCTTAGTGGTTGAAAGGCCAGATGGTTATGCTGCAGCAGGTACTGATGGTACCTGTTTGATAATAGAAAATAATAAAAATGCACGCTGGTAGTATAAAAGATCTAAGAAACAGCATGTTGCAAAAATGTAATATTTTTCATGACACCCTGTCAAATACAAAATGGAATGTAGGCATGTTGGGAATCTGACAGTCCATCTGATGTGTTCTTCAGCACTATATGTATGTACTAGAAAAAAGCCAGCATCTGATGAAATATCTTGCTGAAGCATGTATTTATGTAACTTAGTTTAATTTTTTATATAGTCTCCTGTGTTTTGTATGCTTGGAGTTTGCATATCTAAAAGATAGATTGTCATACGGATCATTACTGTGAAGGCAGAATCATTTATTCCAAAGATGTCTTTCTTTTCATTTGCATTATTTAAACTGTATGGCTATGGGGAAAATCAAAGGATTGTTTTAGTGAGAATGTTGTCAAAATTTTTATGGTTATCACCAGAGCCCACAAAGCTGATGCAACAGGGTGAAGTAGCAGACATAGCTCAGATTTAGAGACTACCTGAAAATATACTGCTAAAAATTCCCTGACCAGGGAGGAGTAATTATTTAATTAGGTAGGTGCTGTAATAATTAAGTATGATGGAGGTAATTTTTGAGATGTCCTCTTCAAGTTCTGTGTTTATGGGACATCCCATTTCAGCTGGCCCAGCAAGAGATCTGCACTGGACACAGCTAATACTGCCATCAGCAAAATGTGTAGCACCTCTGTGAAAATTCATTCAAGGAATGCTGTTAAACACCAAGAAAGGAAAAGCAAGACCAGAGGAGTGGTAGAATAGGCATATCCCAAGGAACTGCATGGATTGAGACTGAGTCCGGGAAAGGAGGAGGTAAGGTGTCTTCTTCGGGTATTCAAATGCTTGTCTTGTCCTTCAATATCCAAGTCAGTGTTTAAATGCTTAAAATAAAGTTAAATCCCTAAAACAAAGTCTGTTTTGCCTATGATTGTAAAACTCATTATTTTTTTGGACCTTGCTCTCATTTTCTCCTTTTCCCATTCGTTTGGGTGCTTGGCTGTAGGCTGGGGCAAACCCATTGCAATGTCATAAGTTGGCACTAAATTTGCTTCCTTTTTTTAACATGTGTTGCTAGCGATTCAGCTTATATATTGATGCAAAATTAAATTGCTCAACAGGGATGATTAAAAAGTAAGCAGAAATTAAATGGAAGAGAAGTTCAGTTTTTGAGAAGACCTAGAAAGCTGAGTGAGAACAGTTTTTCAAAGTATTCCAGTAGACCAAGACGCTGAGTTATGCTGATTTATAAAGGAAACTAAAAAATGAAAACAAAAATGAAAACTAAAAAATGGATTCTTCTTATTTCTACTGATAGGAAAGTCAGCTCATTAAGATCTATTAACACAATACTACATGACTTTTGACTCAGGAAGTCTATAAACTCCAAGGAGCTACTCTGAGAAAAACTGGCTTTTCCTGTCCTAGTAAACTTCAGCCATCCGTTTTCTAAGAGAGAGATGAGGGGAGTCATTGATCTAGTACATTTACTCTGTCTTATCTAGTACAAAAAGTCATTGGAAGTAATTTATTTTTCAGTAGGCTCGTCTTTACAGTAGCAGTAGTAGTAGTCTTAGACAAGGAAAATAAAGTTAAAATATGTTAGATCAATGAAGTCTCAGGAAAATATTTTTCCCTATTTCCTTCTGTTCTGTCCCTTTCCTAGAGATCTTGGTTGCTCTGTTCATATGACATCAAGTCCAGGAAGTAGAAAAATGCAGTCAAAGGGAATATTTTGTTTCATTGACCCTTCCAAGATAAAGAATGCTATTCACATCCCTAGTGTGCAATTTGGGCCACCCAGAGTGTCTGCACTTGTTTTTAGGAAGAATCTGTAGCTGTTGACACAACTCTTTGCAAAGTTAAGAAGAAAAGGAGCTGAGACCAGAAACAGCCTGTGGAGCTCTTCTTGTTTATCTTCACCCTCATCCAGAAGTTGACAGGAAAGAGGAGCTAAGATGCAGTGGAGAAAGAGGCAGGGTTATTCTGTTGAAGCTACAGAAGGATATTTTGGCTATTAACTGATCATCCACAATATTTGCTGAGATGTGAATTGCACAGCATTTCCTTTTGAGTAAAATCCATGACATTGCATCTTCCTATACGCTGTAATCCTTGTTTGTGTAAATATCGCAATAAGAAAGGATACTAGGGTTCATATGGTATGAGAAGAGAGCTCAGATTCCGTTAAATACTTAGAAATATTTTCTCTTTAAATACACAAATCCACTCTTTAGTTTTAAATCCAACTGTTTTAAACTCCTATTTCTCTGTGCTAAGTATTGATTCTGCATAAATAAGAGAATCAAAATCAATGCAAGTGTGATTAAACAGAATTTCATCAACTTTAGTGAGGCATCAGGTTTCATTTTACTCTTAGAAGTTATACTATTTCTCGATTCAAAGTAAAGTATGAATTTCAAAACACCAATTGCACATTATATTATTATAGTATTAATATACCATAATAGGCTAGTCAAGCAAAATTTCTAGACACAACATTTGACATTGTCTTCAGCATTGCATTGTCTGCTGAATGCATTACAGTTGTCTGTGTGTGGAAATGTGATTGGTACAAAGCAAGATACACTTCTGGCAGCTGGTATATTGTTAGGAACGTCGCATGATACAAATATGATGGGTAGTTATTTGACTCATCCTTAGCTGACTCTCTTATTGACATGTTCTGCTGGACATGAGTTATTTATTGTTCATGAGAAATTATATAAAATCCTCAAAATAGATGTTCAAACTCTTATTTAAAATTAGGGCAGATTTATATCTTTAAATGAGAACAACAGCAGGTTTCCATGACGATTGTGCTATTGACAAAAACTTACTCAGATTCTCCAAGTTAAAAACTGATCATTGCCTAAATAATAGAGCACTGCTTTTGGCATTGTCTCATTCTCTGGCAGAACTGGCAGTGAAGATGTGAGTGATTCTTAATTCAAAACATAAAAGAGGAAACTACAATCAATTGCTTTTTTAAAAAAATTCTGTTTAGCGAAGGGTTTTCTAGGTTATTCTATAATCCCATCTGCTAAATCAGTGGTGTATTAATAACGAAACAGGGAAATGCTGTTAACTGATGGCAGATTGAAGAAAACAGATAGTATGGTGATGACTTGGTGGAAGGAAGCAGAAATGTTGAGCTTCTTCATTTTAATTGAGACTGAAAGAAACAGAGCCAAGAGACTGGCTAGCTGCATTTGAAGCAAGGAATTGAAAAGGGAGAATATGCAGGGAAACTGTGTTCTGTTTCTTCACTTCCATGGCAACCTGGGGCACAACTCCTCGTTTTAATTAAATTAAATAGTACTGGATTTCTGTTTTCTTTTTCCAACATTTTTTTTCCTGTGAAGTACAGTTAGTCACAATTGGTAGACTGGTTAGAATTTATTACAATCTGTACAGTGTACTCAGTCAAGGAATACACACCAGTAATTATCTGCATGGCTTCTACTTGCCCTGTTCTGTTTAAACTATTCTTTACTTTTATTCCTATCCTAGTTAAAAATCATCACTGTACCATGAAGAACCAAGAGCATATGGGATGGTGAGGAAGGTAAGACTGGTCAAATCATCACTGGTGGTTTGCAGAGATGGACTGAGAACTGACAGCTGCTAAAGAAGTATGAGGGAATGGATCCCTGAAGAGTTCCTGTAGCTCTGATTTGAATGAAGCATGCACATATCAAACTGCAGCAGTTGTAATGTTTTCTGGCAGATTAGGGACTAACTTTATTTTTTCCCCTCAGCTGTATGGGTAATTCATGGTAAGATCCTTTCTGTCAGCACCCATGGTACTTAGTGCTCAGAAGTGAGAATGTGTTACTCCCTAGTTCTTTGCTGGATGCCACAAGCTCTGCTGCTGACAGAGCTTGGAGGAAACACTCAGCGTTACAGTGCAAATTTTTGGCTCACAGTCATACAGAGATTCACCAAAAGAACTCTGCAGAATGCCCTAGAACTTGCCAGCCCACTGCAGCCCTGGCTCTTATAGTTTCATTGCAGATGTAACTGGGCCAGATCCAAGTAGCACATATGGTGAAGTACACCAGCTTAACCTTTTTTCAATTACATCAATGCACTCATGTCAAGAATATTGATTTCTCTCTAGTGAAGACATATGAGACAGAAAGGAGAACTTTTATTTCTTGTTTATGTGACATTGTTTTCAATTAGCAAGGCCCAGATCTTCATGCATTTTGAAGGCACTTTTTTGAGCTTCTCAATAGAAAATCTCAGTGGCTTATGTTTGAGAAACGTTTTTCTCCTTTTTGAAATTTAGGGTGTATTGATTGGCTTTTGCATCCCAAAAATTTTCATTGCTGTTCACACATAAAGTTTTTTTACAGTTTCTACTATTACTCACCTATGAAGTCCACCATGCGTAGTAGACTTATTATCTTGTAGTGAAAATAATTTTCCTTCAGGTTAAAATGTATGCGTCTCATCCTTCTGTGATTGCAGGTTTTTACATCTTGCAGAAAAACCTCAAGAGGAGGAGCCTTTCTGGTTCCATTCTTTCTGAATGATGGATCTTGGAATTTTCTTATCATTGTTTAATCAAAACCTTGGTGCTTTAGGAGATATTTTCTCCACTGAATGAACTTCCACCAGAGAGCTTTTCCCAGAATACCATAGTGCCTAATTAGCTAAATTGCCTTCCCTGTATTAGGATGTACTCATCTTGAGCTTCTGATGTACTGATCTCTGAACATAACTTTCTGAAAATGTATTTTTGCAGCATACTCTAAATTCCAAGTAGATGCATACTCTAAATGACTTTTGTGTGTGTTAATGACTTCATCTGTAGCCACTACTGAGCTTAAGTTACTTGGAAAAAGTCTACTAACAAAAGGCAGGAAACTTTTGTAAAAGACTGTTAAGGAATCTTAACACAGTAATTATTGGAAATAATTATTTGGGGATATTTAAGAATTTCTCTTTTTTTTTCTTTTTCAATTGTTTAAATATATTTTTGAAGTCTTATACAACACTTCCTAGCTTTGTTTGATTCCATAAGAAATGCAGTTTCCCTTACTAAGGGAAAGTACTATATTTTTTGCTTTTGTAACATTATATGTTTTCAAAAATGTTAATATGATCAGATTAAAAATGGAGTGCAGGCTTCTGTGGGCTTTTTTCCTTGGCAAATCGCTGGCATATATGCCTATGAGAGAGTTGGGCATATCGATCACTTACAGCCTGCGGCGTATTCTTTTAAAAAATATTTTGCAGAATGAAAATTTGTAATTTGTCTGTGTAATGTAGAATTAGATCTACTTGAAAAAGTTAATATTTTTTTCCTCAGTAATTCTCAAGAAAATGAAATGTACCCTGATGTTAATGCCTCATTTCCGCATTAAGAGTGCTTTTATAATTTCCAATAGACAAAACCTGTATTTTTAAGGTTTAGCTGAAAGATGCACAGATTCATTAATTTATCAGAATTATATGAGAGATAAAATCAATAATGTATTAAAATATGGACTTTGTAGTTTTACTGTATAATTACTTCATGCATATCTGATTTTTTTATCTGGTCAGTGTTTTTTTCCTGAAATGTCTTTGAGAAGGCAAATTCCTTGGGATAAAATGGTTGAGACTGATAGCTAGGCAACACAAGAGGTCTTTTATCCCAACAAAACTGACAACTGCTTACCTCCTGTTCAACCCAAGTGTTAAACGAAGGACAAAGCCATTGTTCAATTTATTTAGTCAGGCATTTCTAGCTCAGAGAGAAGTCATACAAGAGGTTTGTATAATTTAGAGCAGGATTAGTCTAATAAATTTACATCCTGGTTATTTCTTGTGAGAAAGTGAGGTATTGAATGTGGGCTATATTTCCAGATATGTTTAGGCACCATTACATTTATCAAGCACAAGAACTGTGTCTAAGCTGAGCAGTGAGCAGCTCATGGGTTTTTTTTCATTGTGACCAGAATGTATCAGCACCTTTGCGGCAGTACTGTGCAATTTGCTACTGAAGATAATAATATACAGTTGCCAGATTATTCTCTTTGTTGTGGTATCACCCAGCAACGTTTTTTTTTTTTTTTTTTTTTAATAGAATTAATCTGAAATCTTTGCTATGAACTTGGTGTCACTTACGCAGTAAAACAATGTTTTAATTGACAGCCTGAGTGGTTGGAGTCGTAGAGGTGTTCTCAGATGAAATGACTGCTTTGCATTTTGTTATGTTAACAGAACTCTTCACTGAAATGACTTTACACCTGGAACATTGCTTATTAACTCTAAGCTCCAATAATTGCTCTGGCAGCACAAAAGGTGCGAAATGTATAACTGGAAGTTTTATTATCACATCTCATTTGGGATGCAGAATATTAAAGGTTGTGGATCCCTTTGAGATAAGAAAAAACTTGTATCCCAGTATGTCACTGAAGAACATAGGTTCTGGAAGATGAATTTTCTCTTAAAATGAGACATGAAATATATATGTGCACTATATTTATACAGGTACAAGAAAAACCTCAGCTCTAAAGTTAAGTAATTCTAGTCATTAAATACAATTATTATTCTTATCTTTATGTTTAAATGATACTTTACCAAAGGTGCCTTACAGTTTTCTGTCCTTGGTAGTATTCTATGTCAGAACATGATTGCCCCTAATGAACTAGAAGCTGAGATATTGCTTCTCTATGAACTGAAACAAATTGGTTGTATGTTGCATGTTCATGCTGAAGATATGCCCATTATTTTTTTTCTTTCAGGAGATGCACTGGAAAATATCCCCAAGACTGAAGTGAAACAGACAACCATTTCAGCCAAGATGATACACAGTTTATCTTCTCATGGCAATGAATATTTTTGTCCTGGTTTCAGCTGGGACAGAAATGAGTTTGTTTACAGCATCTGGTATGTTTGGGCTTAAGGAGGAAAACAACACTGATAACATGCTGATGTTCTTCTCAGTCAGCATTAGTTAAAAGTGTTTTAATCAAACCTGTTGTATTCCAATTTTTATTGCTCTATATTTTCACAGGGATTGAATAAAATGCCTTGTTCTGGTTTGGCTCAAAGTAACAGCTGGGTACACATATACATGTATTCTTTCAATTTGAATAAGAAGCAAGAGTGCTAGAGTAGTCCATGTTTGTAAGTCTGCTGGGCCTACCTATGGGAAAAAGTAGAATTCTTGCTAGCACAAGGAGCTGGTAAGTTATTTCCTTCACACTGGGCATGTCCTCAGAACTGGTACAGGGAAAAGAACAACCAGGTCACTGCCTAAAAATCAAATGCATTGATATCTGGTGTTTCTAGCATGCCGTAGGAATGAAAGAATGAAATAAAAATGCTAACAGCACGACTTTCTAGGTTTGAAATGTAGAAGAGGGGGATGTGAAAATAATATCCTGTTATGTTGGAATTCATAAGGTATTGTGTGGAGAGAGAAAATATAGCCCACTGACAGCCAAGTTCTGTGATTGCATGTCAGAAATTAGAGATTTCTGACCTTCAGAACATGTGAATAGGTTGGAAACCCTTTTGTAAACCTCACATTTTCCCTCCAGTAATCCAGAGGCAGGATTTTCCCTGTGTGGGTATTACACTATGCCTGCTGTGCAAGCCAATATCATGACTAGCTTTCTGTCTGGTGTTGAGTCCCTTCAGCTGTAATGTCTTCAGAAGACTGCCACCAGTTTAAAGCAAGTCAAATCCTGTCTATTGTATGTGTACCTGGGAAAATTTCCATGGGTGTCATCAGTGTTTTTTGCCAATGTAAAGCAACAGATCACTCCAATATTTTCAGAAGTATTAATCAATTTTTTTTTTTTTTTTTTTTTTTTTTTTTGATACATCCCGTCCTAGGAGCTGCTAGGAGCTGGAGAGAAAAGAGGAAGGAAATAAGAAGATTGCGAAGTGCTTTAGAAAGCTCCATGTGCAAAGGATTGTCAGCCAGGTGACTTCTTTCGGCCATGACCAATTCCAACTTCTATTTTGGAAACTTTTTTCAGGATTTTCTTCCTCTTCAGATGATGTGCCTGCATACACCTACACACAACACTTTAAATCAGATTAGCAGAGAACGTACTTTATTTTCTTGGTTTTAGTAGGCTTTTCAAATGTACTGCTGCTTGCTGCTTTATTGTCCTGTTTTCTTTGTAAAATGAGCACCTTCCCAGTTCATTCTTGGCAGTTGAACTCCAGCCAGAAACATAATTTGGAGCAGTTTCTTTCATCATTTTCCATGTACAAGCTGAGGGTTTAGAGATTTATTGTTCTGTTTGTTTGCAGTAATACAGCTGCAGCATGAAGGATCAGGTCTGCACTTGGGGAAAGAAACTGCTACAGAGCTGACAAAGTGAGAAAAAGTAAGATATTTCTTCAAAGCTAGCTCTTCAGCCTTTATATTACAGTTCAAGACTAACTTGGTGTTTTTAACAGTGCTGATGGTTAACATCCTCAGCAATATTCTTTGAGGTTCCTAAAGGTAGAATTCAAGAGGAGGGCCAAGAAAGTCTGCAAACGCACACATTAGCACAAGGGTACCATATTAACTGTGCACTGTGAAAGGTAACAACAATGTTGTTGAAAGTGAAAAAAAAAAAAACCAACAGTCTGAACTGATGAGAAGAATGGGTCACCAACGCTTATTAACAACTTTTATTCATAGAATGAAATTGACTCTGTGAATCTGAGTGTTGGTGCTAAGAAAGTGATGTTAACAGTGAATGCCCATTGCTCTGTTCAAATACCCACCACTTCTCCACATGTTTTTTAATCTTTACTATCTGGCATGGTAAGATCACCACTTTCATTCATTCTTACAGTCTTTGCCTGCTGCTATTGCTCTCTCCTTTATATTCCCATAAATTTTAGCTGATGGATGCATTGCTGATGCCCATTGAACATTATATAGTCTTAGTAGATATATCACACCAGGAATTCATTAACGTTTTTCAAACAGTTAACCTCAGAAATTGCTGCTCAATCCCCTTTATCACATAAAATGCCTTATTTGCGCTGTCAACTTACTGAGCAGTCTTGTAATTGGAAATGAGTGTTAGAAAGAGTTTGTGCATATCCATGATGTACAGATGAATCTCGGATCTAGTACCCAAACTGGTAGGATTAGTGCACTCATTCTGGAGACCATACATGTAGAAACAGCATTCATTGCAGTATAGCAGCTGGGAACTGTGAAGAGATTGCCACAGTTCAAAACAGACGGCCAGCAACACTTGCTGTTGCACAGTATTGGCAATCTGGTGGCAGAGAGCATGGGCTGTTTTCACCTTAGTGTGCTGATATTTCATAGAATCGTTCTAGAAGTGGTTGTGCACGCTCACCCCATCCTTCTATGAAGCTTGTGAAGAGAGCAGCCCGCTGCTTTCACCTGCTAGGAAAGCACGTGCACCTGCACAGCAGCAGTACCATTCTGTTTACTTACAATATCTCCATTCCTGTTATGGTAATTTGAATGAAGATACTGTCTTCGGGGATTTGTTTTATTTCACAATGCTTGTAAATTATTAATGCTTTTACTTTCATTTATTATGAAGTTTGTTTCTTTGATTTGGGTGTCTGTGGCAATAGTATGTGCTGAATTATCAGTAGCGACTGTCAGCAGTACGCTTGCAGTTTTAATAATTATGCTTATTTGGTTACTGGTGCAAGATAGCAGTTTCCTTTTTGTCTGAATAAATATTGTGATCTACATACACGGTAGTCCTCCTGTGGAAAAAGCTCAACTCTGGATTGCACAAGTGATGAGGCAGCAGCAACTTGAAGAAAATGGAACAGTTGGGAGTATGTATTCATACCTGCAATTACCTCTGACAACTGGAAAACAATGGTGAGTATGTAGGATAAAGCAGATCTGGAAAATTTTCAAGTCAGTTAGCTTACAGTATTTTACATATCTAAACTGGAAGAATAAATAATACAAAGCCAAGTTGGTCAGGGTTTTGCTGCTCCTAATGTTAAGAAAAAAACTGTTTTAAATCTTCAGACCTGGGCTAAGTTTAATTCTTTTGGTCTGGATAAACATCTTGCCATAGTGCTTAGATGATTTTAGCTCAGACAGTTGTTATCTTTTGTACCTGGAATCACACTAACATCTTAGGGAATTATCACTTTCATATCTAATTTTTTTTAAAATTTTTTTTTTTTTTTTTTTTTTTTAATGTAAGGAAATTGTCAGCCACATCTGATGGCCATGATCAATGCAGCTGACTGAAATAGGAGGTTTACATCACAGTGCACTATCATGGCTTTGGCTGAGATTGAGTTAACCTTCACAAAGTTTTGTATGATGCTGTATTTCAGATCTGCGATGAAACAGCAGTAATGAAACACAACTGTTTTGGTTGTTGCAGAGCAGTGCTGCACAGAGCCAAGGACATTTCAACTTCTCATTGAGCCCTGCCTGCGAGGAGCTGGAAGTGCACGAGCAGCTGGGAGGAGGCAGACTCAGGACAGCTGACATACTGGTGTAAAAGGGATGTCCCATGCAATGAAATGGCATCCTCAGCAGGAGTAAAGAAGGAGGAGGGGGGACATGTTTAGCATTACAATATTTGTCTTCCCAAGAAACCACTATGTGTGATGAGCCCTGTTTTCCTGAGAGTAGCTGAACACATGCTTGCTGGTGGCAAGCAGAGAATGAATTGCTGTTCTGCTTCGCTTTGTGCATGCAGGTTTTGGTTTACCCAGTAACCTGTCTTTATCTCAAACCACAGGTTCTCAAGCCATTACCTTTCGTATTCTCTCCCTCATCCCAGGTGGAGAGTGTAAGTCAGTGGCTTGGTGTGGTGCTGAGCAGCCTTCTGGGTTACACCACAGCATCAACATACATCTGGGTTTTAATTTAATGTTTTCTATATGGCTGCTGGAAAAACTTATCTGAAATACTACTGTTTCTTTGATGTAGATATATGGGAAGATGAAACCTCTGATTTACCTGTCATGCCATCATGGAATCTCTGATTTACTTGTCATGTCACTATTTTCAAGGAATTTTTGCAATCTATCTGACAATACAGCTCATACAGATATTAATACGATAATTGTGCAATTTTGCCCAATTTTTCTAGGAAAAAAGTGCTTTAGAAATCAACCATTAGTCAGAAAAAAATGTATCTAGCTCTTCTTGCGAAAAGTCAGTTGCAAATGAAAAAAAGTTCTGCAATTTCTTTTTTTTTTTTTTTTTTTGCAAAAATTGAGATCAAAATTCTCCTTGTTTCTGCTGCAATTTTTGTGACTACATTAAGTAGGTACCTTCAAGACATCATCAAATCTTTTTTTTTTTTTTTTTTTTTTGTAATATTAAATGCTAACAAGTAAATCTTTTTGTTTTAAATGAAATATTAGTTGTATAATATTTGCTAAGCAGAAAGTTGCATGACTGCTGGGCTGGGAAATATCTGTGCGTGTATACAGGGTGTGCACCTGTGGTGTTCAGTTCCCATTACTTATGGACATTAAAATGTCATTTCTAGTGTTCAGTATTTTCCATCCTTATATCACTGCAGATCTATACACAGTTTATTTTAGCAAAATCTGCCCTAATGTACTTTGTATTTGTAGTTTAAATTCAGTTGCCCAGAATGCATTGTTAATGTCAGGAAGTATAATTCAAAAAAATCAGCAGTAGTAGCTTGTCTTCTTCCAATCCATCTTCTCTGGTGCGTTTCCCAAAAAGCTGCTGTGTTTAATGTGGAGAGCATTTCTGTACAGACAGACAGAACATCTGAGACTGAAAATCAGAATTGCACTTAAGAAACATGTAATTAATGCAACTATTTAATTGATTTCACTTATTCGATTAAAATTAATGTGGTGTATGCAGCTGCAAATGACACAATTTCACTGAGTCCTCTCCTTCGTAACGAGCTACCATGCCAGATGTTTCTAGTTTTAATGATTCTGCCTATTTCCCCTCTTCCTTCCTTCCTTCCTTCCTTCCTTCCTTCCTTCCTTCCTTCCTTCCTTCCTTCCTTCCTTCCTTCCTTCCTTCCCTCCCTCCTTCCCTCCTTCCTTCCCTCCTTTCCTCCTTCCTTCCTTCCTTCCTTCCTTCCTTCCCTCCTTCCCTCCTTCCTTCCTTCCTTCCAGTTAATCCCTAATCCTAAATGAGTAATTGCATTGCTATGTCCACTTCCATGTAAACAAGGAGGGGTTTCTGTCACCATGGAGACAAAATACTATGACTTCTTTGACAGTAATTATGTAAATATGTCAGATCAATGTTGAAATGAGAGTCCCACAGCACCTTCTTCTTCTCTGTGGTGTGATCTGAGCTAGTCAGTTCTTCTCTGGCATTTTCCCGTCTATTTTTCCAGCTATGCTTTGACCCTGACTCTGCCTTCCTGTCAGGTTTCTTCCAATGGCTCTGGCACAGGTACGAGTCCTAGGTAGATCAGTTCAGACTGATGACTGAAGAGAAAGTGAAACCACCAAAAATCATGGTGAGTGCTGGGGAACTAGAGAAGAAAGTGGGCTGGGAGCAGAAGGAAGTACTGTTTGTTTTGAGGGTAGTGACCTGTTTCACTGGCTTTGCTCTGTTGTCCATCACTGTGAACCTGCCAACTAACTTATGGGTTTCTGGCAAATTGAAAGAGTAAGTATTCTACATTTTTGTGACAGTATCCAACCAAAATCACAGCTTCCCAAAACATTCAGAAAACAAAGACCCAAATGCAAGGATATATCCAGAAGAATATACGACTGACTTGTGCAGTGAGTTGGTACTTTTCCCTCCCAGGGAAGTAGATTATCCACTGAACAGATCCTTAGAGCTACTGCCAACAAAAGGCTTTCTATGGCTTGCATATTCTAATTCTAGAGAATCTAAATATTTCAAAAGAAATGTGCTTAGAGTTGCTTTCTGCCCACCTTACCCACTTGGATTTGACTTCACTGGAAACAGTATAAAGAGAAGGGAAAGTACATCTGACTGGTCACACACCCAACCCTGATGGGAAAAAAAAATATCTAACTTGATTTCCACCTCCATCATCAAATATGGAAACCAAATGACTAGAAATTATTTTCTCATTGTTTGTTTGTTTTTCTCCCTTCTGATTCTGACTTGATTTTTTTAAACAGCAAAACATATTTTTCACCATAGTTTAATTCTCTTGGAAGACTAAGAGAGAAGGAGTGGAACCCACAGCTGAACAGCGTGGGCAATTATCTGTTTCAAATGAAGTACTTTTTACACTGAAAATATGTTTGAGATATTTAAAGAATTTCTACCAAGTTCAAGCAAGACATGACTGAGTATCAGCTCACAATGATGTAACATTTTCAGTGTTTACATGCCTCTCTATTTTTTGGCCAATTGCAAAGAGTGCCAAAACTTCTCTGCTCACTTTCAAAATGGTCAAATCTAATATTGGTTGTGAAAGATTTGTGGGACTAAAACACTTTTCAATGGTAGGGTACTACGCTTAGCATTAAAAACTATGCAACATTTGTCTACAACATCAGTGCTCACTTAAGTTTGCATCCTTGAAATGAATTTCTGGTCTCTGCTAGCTCATCAGGTGAGATGCTATAGTGTCAATGAAAGCCATTGTGGCTTTCCATCAGCTCAGATGCAAGCTGCCAGAAAAGGAAGCAGGTAAGCTGGAAGAATATCATCAAGGAATCGGCTGCATCTTTCTCAAAACTGAATCAGCTGTGAAATAGTTCACTCCTGGTTTTGATAAATTGATTTGAGCTACAAAAGGATCTGGGGCTGTTTAGTCTGGGGGAAAAGGAGGCTGAGGGGGAGATCTTATTGCTCTCTTCCAATATCTGAAAGGTGCTTACAGCAAGAGCGGGGTTGGTCTCTTCTCACTGGTGACATGTGACAGGACGAGTGGAAATGGCCTCAAGTTGCACTAGGGGAAGTTTAGTTTGGATATCAGAAAAAACTTCTTTACTGAATGGGTTGTTAAGCAGTGGAATAGGCTTCCCAGGGAGGTGGTTGAGTCACCATCCCTGGATGTGTTTAAAAACCATTTGGATGTGGTGCTCAGGGACATGACTTAGCGGAGGGCTGTTAGAGTTAGGGTAGTACGCTTGAGTTGTGGTTGGACTTGATGATCTTTAAGGTCTTTTCCAACCTGAGCAATTCTATGATTCTGTAATTTTCTTCAGCAGAGCAAACTTTTCAGATGATCTTCTAGGTCATTTCTACTACAGCCAGATGAGTACAGCTGAAGTGGGGACACTTAATATTTCCTTGGCATTTTCTCTTCATTTTGCAGTGTCCATCCAAGAACTCCATGTATCTTTTTGACCATTTCTGCTCTCTGAGAGGTTCACTATGATACGTGTCAACCACATCTACTCCCACTTGTTCCTAGTTACCTGTGCTGGTGTGGCTGTAGGGAACACTTGGATTAGCTGTACACAACTCTTCTGCCGCAGTGACCTCCAGTGGGAAGGAGCAGAAAATTGGAAAGTATTGGATGACAAATCATCACTGCCAAATGCAGAAAGGCCAGGGGAGATGCATGATTCTTGGCAGCTGTCTGCAGGAATAGGGGGAGGAGCATACACAGAAGAGATTCTGAATCACCAGCATTGTTCGGACAAGATGGCCTTAGGAGGCCCAAGGTTCATGCCAACACAAACTTGGAGAGTCACACTTGCTCTGGGTCTCAAAGTTGAGAAAACAAATTCCCATTCCAGTGTTGGTTATATATGGCACTAGTTTGTAGTATGTCTCAGCTCCCCAGTGGCCAAAAGAGCCTTTCATGAACTTTACTTCCAACTTTATTCAAACTCAGAGCTCTAGAGATAAAACTGGAAATAAAACAAAAAACTCAGGCTACAATTTTTTTTTTTTTTTTCCCTCAGTGAAGTGGTCTCTTCTCCTCGGAGGTCTCTATCTGCCTCTTTTATGTGTTGAAAAATTGATTTGTCCTGCTTGGGTGCTTGCAGGGTCAATCATTACTGTTACTTTTCTCTCTCCTCCACTCTTCTTGTCTCTGGGTATGCTCAGTGAAGAAAATGGGGGGCTACTGCTGATTTCAAGAGATTCTCAGGCTGTTACAAAGCTTCTGCTTGTTGCTGCCCTTAAAACAATTTGTAAATCACCTATATAGAACTTCATGAGATCTGTGTTGCTGAAAATGCTTTAAATGTATGTTCCAGAAATTAATGTAAAACAATAATACAATATTTAAAGTATATTTGACATCTCATTTGCTATAACAGAGCCATATAAATGTTGCAAACAACACCTAAAAATTACAATATGTTAAACTTCTGCAGTTAACGCATGCTTTTTCTTATGTTTAAGACATTTATCAGTTTTAATACCCAGCCTAATTTCTAACTCATTGTAGTCTTCCTGCAGTTTCTCACTGTATCATTTTGCGGCTGTTTCCTTTCTGTTTAATATTTGCTTATTTTAGTTTAAATCCCTGGAGCAGAACCCACAAACCAAACAAATACAGAAAACAGAGAGCAGCTCAAATGTCCTTGGAGACACTCAATTTTTTGTTTGCTACCATTTGTCATCCTCTGCTCAGAGAGAGATCAACAGTTTTTAGCACACAGATCAATATTCTCTTAACCCAGACCTAATCTAAGGAGAGTTTCCCCAGGTTTCACCTTGGCCTACTCCTATGTGCCATAGTTGCCCTTTTTTTCAGCAATAATTTTGTCTGTGTAAGACAGCAATTTTTCATCCTTTGGTCAAAACTGGTGACAAAAGAGGGAATAATGGTTCCTGACATATCAAATGATAGATTTGACACATGGCATGCTGAGCTGGGAGCTTTCACGTGCCAAAGTAGAAAGACAGATAAGCAGCCTAATGGCCCTCCTGACATTGCTGCCTCTTTTATCCCTGGTATACCAAAACAAGCTCTGCTGTTTTTTCTTTCTCTTTTTCTTTTTTTCTAAAGTTTTTTTTTTTTTTTTTTTTTTTTATTTCTATATAACTCTGGGCAGGAAGCAAGGAAATGCACTCTACTCCAGCCCAAAATAAACGTTTCCCTGTCCTGTAAAATGATCAATCTATGCCCTTTTCCTCCAGCACAGTAAGGGCAATACAACATGCTGCTTGAGGAAATACTAACAAATATAGCCAGTGAGAGGGAAACAGATGGGACTAAGAAATTAAACCAGCAGATTTCTGGAAGGTATTCAAAGAGGAGAGTTTATAATACTGAAACAGAACTGCTCTTTAATTTTTTTTTTTTTTTTTTAAAGCAATGATTATCAAGATTTACCTTCAGCAGGGCTTGCACCTTCCCTGTTAACCCCTCCTGCAGACTGATAAGAAAGGCCCATTTTGTTATCGTTCTGGTGAAAGTAAATCATATCACTCAAAAGTCAGTGCCAGCGTGGAGAAAGAAGTCCTGCAAGCCTCCCTACCTTCAGCACCCTGGGACAAACACAGAGGTCTGTGTGCCACAGGGCATGGCTCCAGGCACGGGATCGTGTTACATCTTTACACAAAAAAGCTTCTTTCAGAATCTAAACTAACAAAACAGGAACAACTTTTATTTCTGTATGGTTTCCTCTGGAGCATGTGTTCACATTTAAAAACCTGACCCGTATGTCATTTGCTTGCATTCAGCGTTATTTGTATTGCTTTGGTATTACACTGTGACAGCCAGTCCTAACCCTGCTTGCTTACCAACAGCCTATGTAAAGACTTCAGCAAAATGCTGTTTATCCTCCTCTAGTACTGGTTCATAAATTCCTTGTCACCCACTTTCTTTTTTCCCCCCTTTTCCATATTTTATGCCCCGACAGTGGTGTCAGCAACCAGCTGATTTTTCTCTACAGTAATCGTTCTGTGGACGTTTTAAATTTGATCCAATAAAGCAAGAGAAAGAAATGAATCCAAGGAAAATATTTTACTCACAAGGTCATCAAACATTGGAACATGATGTTTGTCACCCTGCATTTAAAAATATCACAGTGTTTGAGTGTTCTGGGGTATTTCTTTGCAATTTTCATAAATGTTTAAATAGACATTGTATACAGAGGGAAACAGTATATATATGTATGTATGTAGATCAAATGTTTCTCTTTTTTTTTTTTTTTTCTTTCTTGCAATGATTTTTTTTTTTAACCCATACACTTAATGAAAAACATTTCCCCTTAAGTATATACTTCGGAACATCCTATGGTATTTTTCACAGTTTCTACATTTTTGACGTGTCAGCCAAACCTCTAAGAAGTAGAAAATCGTGTAGAAGAATGTGGAACTAAAACATCTAATTTTACTCATACTGTCCACCAATAACTGGGAAGCGAAAGTCTTTCTTTTAAAGTACAAAACAAAAGGCATCAATGAAACATCAAACCGAATAAAAATATGTTATTAAAATAATCTTGATTGCATAAAGTGAGAAAAAGCTGCATCACTGAGATATGAAGAGGTAAGTTCTTGGGTGCAGAAGTTCCAAATGGAAAGCAACCATTCTGAGTAATTCAAAAGGCATAAATAATTAGGCTTTAGCAACACCTATGTATGAGAAAGCCTATTTTCACTGAACATGGTGAATCACAACACTGTAGAATAAGGCATGGTGAAGCACACTGAAACTATTTCTGATTTAAAGTGTGCTTTCCTAAAAATAAAGTGTAGCTATGGCTAAATATGCTGTAAATGAACTATATAAAACAGATTTCAGCTTAGAAGACAAATGTAAATATTGTTAAAAGACAGTATCTTGCTTCCCTTGTAATAAACTTGCTGCAAATGACTAGGTTGTGATATTGTTTGCTTCAACAAGGCCTGCAAGTATATGTTATTTGTCAAAATATTCTGATTTATCAATTTGGTTCAAACAAAAAACACACACAAGAATATAAAGAGTTAAGATGATGTTTCTTGTTGTAGAATTAATCACATTCATATTAGCAGTAGTAAATGTCATGTTGGCACCTTTTCTTTCTCACACATTACAGTTTCAAGTCTTTGCTATGAAGAAATAATGAAGTAAAGATATGCAGTGCCATATACCATGCATCTTTTTTGTCAGTCTGCATAAGAAATGAATTGTATCTGCTACTAAGGAGGTCACGGGGGCAGCAAGTTAAGAAGAATGCTTAAAGAAAGGACATGTCAAAGGAAACAAGAACTTATTTTTTCAATACTTTCTAACAAGTACTGCAGTTTGGGGAAATTAAATACTCATAATAAATACCCACCTCTCCTGAAAACGTTTATTGCTTTTCATTGCTGCAAAGTTAACCTTGGTGACCAAATGACCTTGAAGTCCCTACTGCAAACTCATGAAGATCAATAAAAATGGTCTAATGTTACAAGCCCTAAAATTCATGCTTCAGTAGTAGTGTGATCAGCGGGGAAAATGCTGCTTTATTGAGAAGATAAAAAACTGAGGACTGGAAAAAGATCATGCCAGATGAGCATTACATCTCATGAGGTTATTCCTCAGTGCACTTTTTCCTTTTTTTTTTTTTTTAAATGACATGCTTCATAGCTAAGCATGAAAGGTAAAAAATGGGCAAAAAATCTTCATTGCCAGCAAGCAAAAAAACCTGTTTTTGACAGTTGGATGATGCTTATGTCTTGTGGTAAATTTTCATCTTTGCCTACAAACAGAGCCTTTCCTTCCAGCAAACGGTATGCATATCTTAAGTGTGGAGTTAAGGCAGAAGCAAGCTATTGGTGTGCCAGATATTGCATCAAAATTACAAAATGCATTTTAATTTTGTGCAGTGTCTAAGAATTAATGCCAAGTGTACTGTCAGCATACAGTAGAGCATTTCTCTAATCATGGGGAATGATTGTCTGAGATATAGCAGCCTCCACTGCCTTCTGTCCTGTAGGTGCCACTGCTGCTAAGTGGAGCTTCTGAAGAGAACTAGATGAAGAGATCTGTGACTGTGGGTTTTAAAAAATGAAATACATAGGAGCATGACATTTTTTTTTTAAGTTCAAGGTCAAAACAGCAAAGAGGAGAAGCCTTAGGAAAAAGAAATAATGAGGTCATAGAGGTATTAAATGGTTAATGGAGAAAGACATATTTTTTTAAGGTAAACTAAATATAAAAGAGAAGGAAGATAAAACAGTATCCTATAAAATTTTATCAGAAATGAATATATTTTTTCACTGTCTTCCCATCCAAGTCACATCCCTCTCTATACCTTGAGTAGTTTATAAGGGTACTGAATAGAGAGAGAGAATCGAGAGGGTAGACTAAACCAATGTTATTCTGGAGCAGTAGCAATTTTTCTCTCCTCCACTTTCCTGGGCTTCTTTTGCATGTGATCTCTTCAGAAATTTTATGTGTGTATATATACTTGTTATAAACATAAAAGCCTTTCTCAGGAATATATTTCAATTTGTTACCACAAGGATGACATCTTGGACTGCCACTGATGAGAGAGATTCAGCCATGCTAGAGTAACTTTTCCTTGATGACAAGATCATTCACACAGTAGGCACAACATCAAGATTCACATTCCTGCTGAATCTCACTCTGACTGAGGAACCAAACGACATCCTACGATTATGCCATCACCATCAGGTCATAGAGACTGCTGTGTCCTAAGCACTCCTACTGGAGCTGTTTCATTTCCTATAAACAATTAAAAAAAACAAAAACACACAAAAACCAAACCAACAGCATGCCATACTTGGAATGATTGCCTAATTTAGTGGTGTAAAACCAATGACCAGGTTGTTTCCCTAAAGATCTTTTAATGCTGGTCACACAGTAAAGCAGATCCAACTGTGCACATAAGCACCAGTGTTGCCAATGGCCTAGTAAACTAGGGTGTGGGAAGCAAGGCCAAAGTCTGTTTTCAGTTATACTGAGCACGAACTTGTTCTTTGAACTTGTTTTTGTTACACGGAGGCTATACCTGTGTTTTCAGAGAGTACAGGAAAGGTAATTGCCTTTTTCACTTCAGAAGTTTGTTGTTTCAGTCAGATAGATAACAGATATTTTTGCTCACTCTTAAGATACTTCAGAGTGAGAATTTTTACATCCCAGCTGAACTACTCACTCAGCAGCACACAAAGAAAATCTGTCTATAAAATAACTATTTTCTAGGCTCAAATGGATCTATATGGACCAGACAATTACTGAAATGAGAGCACTAATTACAATCAGGCAGATGGCAAAAAATATGATTTTTGTTTGATTCTTCTCCTCCATTCTTCCACAAGTCCAAACTGTAATGATGAGTCCATCAAACTAAAGAATCTTTAGATTTATCCAGTTGAAAAGTATTGCTCAAAAACATTATGGAAAACATTTGCCTCAGATAGAAAGAATATAAAAGCTCACAATTCACATCTGGGGTGTAATGGATGGCCAGGTGGCCAGCTATAGTTAACTGTCAACACGTTGTATTTCCCTTTGCCATCGGCAAAGTTTGCACTCAGATATGAGAATGTAATGTGAAGAAACTAAAGCTTGAAGCCACTTAATATCATAATGCTTTGTTTTTGAAAAGTCAACTCTTCCTTCCTTCCTTCCTTCCTTCCTTCC
>JAOWBP010004700.1:55115719-55160883 GCA_028571105.1 Tragopan temminckii | reverse complement strand
CTGAATGAGAAACTTCCTCCTAACATCTAAGCTAAACCTCCCCTGTCTCAGTTTAAAACCATTCCCCCTTGTCCTGTCACTATCCATCCTTGTGAACAGCTGTTTATGTTTTGTCGTGGTGTTACAGCTTCTTTTGCTGGGTAGTGGCAGCTGAAGGCAGGGGTTGTTAAGCGTGTTCCTTCCTACTATTAGGAATCCGGAAAACGCCCTTCTTGAATACACTTCTGGATGCCAGCACTCTCAAATGTTCCTTTTGGAGTGTGCCCTCCTCCAGTAGGCACATGCTCTGTATGGGGCAGTATCTATGGGAGACACAGACCATGTCTGTAGCTGGGGTTATGGTCCAGTTCATAGACCAGGACCAGGGCACCTTCTGTCATTTGGCATTGTCTATTCCAAACCTTGCTTTCCTTTTCAGAATCAGACTGTTTTTCTGATTTCTCATTGCAGTCTTTGGTGACTGATGCAGCCATGAACCTTACCTGGATGTTTATTGTAAGTACAAAGTAAGATTCATTATGTAAAGAAAGCACTGCACTCAGCTTTGCTGTGATCTACCCAGAGGTCCATACAGGGCCATAAATACTCACTGCAGATAAATGAATCATAATTTTTCTTTCATTTCTTGTGCAATGTGAAGCATTTCTGCAGTTACACAAAATAGAGGAACGCAGGCTTTTTTACATAAGATTCTTATGTAAATAGTGTCAATAAAGTTAATAGCGCTAAAAGATAACTATCTAACTTAAGAAGTGTTTTAAGCTTGCCAGAACCTGGCTGGATGATTTGGCACTAGGTGAAGTTGCTTTGTGTCTGTAATCAAAGCTACCAATAAGCTATTGTGTAACACAATGAAAGGAATAACCAGCATAAATATAGAGCACTGCTTATTAATATCAAGAGGCTTGACAGAGGGCATGCTGTCAATTTGTGCTAGCTGTTTTGTTTTCCTAAACACTCATGTCAGCTACTTCGTTCCCTTTATGCAATACTAAGCTCTTGATAGTAATGGGTATTGTGCAACCATGAGCTAAATAGAGCATATATAAATTCAGTTTTCAAATAAAAACAGTACCACAGTGAAAACATGTATCTTTCTGCTGAAATGTGAACTTCACCCAATCTGTGCACTACTGACCATGATACAGAAAACAAAAGTAGTAAGACAGGAAGTCTGGTCTGTTGCAGCCAGGCTTTTGAGACTGACTTCAGCGGGAACAAAAATAAGTTTTGGGGAAGCCAAATTTAATTTCAGGCTTCTTTGTTTCATTAGAAGTTCAGAATTCAGAGGAATCCGTTGCTGCCATATATATATATATATATATATATATATTTATAAGTGTCATGCAAAAATAGTGTTTTGGTTGAGTACTGTCATTGACATTTTGCAGACTTTTGCCATTTGCCTCTGAATATTAAACAGTACTTCTGTTCCCATTACTCACATACTGGAATAAGTTCTGGAACACTCTTCCCATTTCTGAGTCAAGAGGTTACAGCCAAGTTACTGCTTCCAGTCACTTCATACTCAACAAATGTATTCTCCTTATGGGGGAAGTGGGAGAGAAATGCGCATGTCCTTGAGTTTAAAGAGTACTTTCCCTTGGTGCCTAATTCACAGTATCTTTGTGAACTGCATCACTGTCCTCTTCTAGTTTTCTTCTCATTTAGAACTGCAAAATGTTGGTGGCTTATAGTTTTCACTATGCTAGCCCTGTTCTTTGGAAAGAAAGTGAAGTGAATGGTGAGAAGCCTCACAAGTACCTCATGCATATCATGTTTGGGTGTTGCCATACTGAAATATTCAAGGGGATTATTGTAGTCAGACAGACAGAGCAAATGTGTCTATTTTGCATACGTGCTTCTTGTCAAATAATCTGCAGCAGTAGCAGGTAATGTGAAGATAATACCAGCTGTCTTATCTGTATGTCAGCGGTTTGCAGGCCAGTTTGGCCTAGTTCCATGACTAATGGGGTGTGGGGACCTATGGACTCACACCCCAGGAAAGGAAGAAGGGCAAAAAGGGGAAAAATCCACTGGGAGATGGGCCTAAAAACAAAACAGCGGCAACAATCTGAGAAGAAAAACTAATTTACTAAATAAGAAATGCAAGATAACATTATATAATAGAATATAATTGGAATTGAGGCTCATAAATCAACTAAGATGAGAGAGAGAGTGTCTAAAACCAAAGGCTAATGCTGAAGGCAAGATGGCTAGGGATCACGCACTGCAAGCAAGCAGCAAAAGGAAAGAGGAACATCTCGTAACTTGTGAGCAGTTTAATCTTTCCCCCTGAACAGAAAACGGAAAGAGAAGAGTGAATATGAATAGTCCTCTGGGATATGTAGTTCTCTTCTGAGAACCAGGTACCCAGAAAATCAGCAGTCCGTGTGACTGGAGCATCAACTCTTTAACTCCCAGTGCTCTATATGATGTTGTGGTGTGGAATACCAATAACAAATCCATAGAACCATGACACTGTACCTACATGAGTCTTTGTTTTATTCTGCTACTTGTGAAAGGGGTGAGAAAATCCTGCAGCGTCTTTCTGGCTGCTGTGCACATGTTGGATACTTGGGGTGGGGTGGGTGTGTGGCTGAGCTGTTGGTGTTCCTGTTGAGTCTGAAATTACCGTACTACAACTGATGGACAAGAAATTATAGAAGCAGTACTGTCAGTTGCTGCTTTTGCAAAAATAATGGTATGTTCATATGTCTTTAAAGGTTAACAAACTCATCCATCCATTGTTTCATGCAGCATGTGCCACATCGCATCATGAAGACCGAGGGCACTGGTATTGAATCCCTTCCAGATTTCACTGTAGATTTTTTTTTCTCAGTAATCTGAAAAATCGTCCAATGTTGAAACGCCTCTCTTTTTTTTTTTCTCCTCAAAACTTTTTTGATAGCAATGCAATAATTATCCTAGCCTTTCATCCATGATGGTATTACACTCTTCTCAGCACGGTGTGTCCACAGATCTTTCAGTGAAATGCTCCAAGTTAGAAGCAGAGTAGGACATCCTTTCTTTCACTCTAGTGGTTTTTGTTGTAAGCAAGACAATTTTTGTACTTCCTAGAACAATGACAGAAGTTGATCATTTGGTTAAAGTGAGACTATCTGCAGAGGGTCCTAGAACCTGTATAGGGAGACAAAGCCTTCTTAATGAGGAGGAAGGTTTGTCCTTTCCAGAAAGTGAGCTTGAAGTATTATGCTTGAAGTATTAAAGTCGTGTTTTGATATCTAATAACGTCTTATACTGTTTTTGTAAATTACTTTATTGGAAAGTGTATTATAACAGGCAACTTAAGGAAATAAACTCAAACTGAAAATATAAATAAAAACATGTTGAGTTTGCATCTCCATAACAGCTGACTGGTGTGCACTTGTGTCACTCACTGTCCTGCCTGTATACAATTATTATGAAAAGTCAAAGTCAGTATGTTTATTTCCTTAGTTTGGCATAACAAAAACAGAATAATTCTTTTTTTTGCATGCTTTGTCATTGAGATTTTTCTGTTTTGTTAGAAATGGGTGAAAATAATATGTTCACAGTATTAATTCTCTAATTTCTTATAAGCGTATATACTAATGGAATAGTAATTGTCCATCTAAAATAATACAGTTCAGTATTTATTGGAGAGTGTTGATGTTGAAAGAGGACCTCTGGAAATCATCCAAGCCAATGTAGAGACAATTAGAGCAGATTGCTTGGGATCTTTTTTGGTTAACTCTTTAATGTTGCCATGAATGGAAACTCTACCACCTCTCTGGGCAATCTGTGCCTGTGCTGAATCACCTTCACAGAAACAGTGTGTTTCAAGGTGTGCCTGTTGCTTGTTCTTCTCTCATTTAGACGAGGAGTCAGTCTTTGTCTTCTTGTTCTCTCCTATCAGGTGTTTATATACACTGAAATAAGATGTTTATATACATTGAAATAAGCCTCAGGTGCTGGATGCACCAGTCCCTTGATCATCTTCCCAATGTTTTGCTGGACTTGTTTTAGTGAGTTCATATCTGCCTTGTACTCCAAATTTGGTGTCAAATACTCAGATATATATTGAATTAAAGTGCTGTATTAACATTAGCTTCCATTAATAAACATTTCTTAATGTGAAAATTTAAAGTAAGGTAACATACATACTGTGTTTCTTCATTTAAATTGTAGTAGTAAATGATTATTCACTTAGTATTGTCTGTGATTTGAATCTGCATTTTACTTGCTTTCAAAACCAACAATAAATAACAAATTTGCAGTGTGAGTCCATGTATGAATACAGTGGATGCAGACACCAGGAGACCAACGTGATCATCTTCTATGACCAAGTGACCTGCCTGGTGGATGAAGGAAATCTATCTAGACTTTAATGAAGACTTTAACTCTGTCTTCCACAGTATTCTTCTGGAGAAGCCAGCTTGGACAGGTGTATTCTTCACTGGCTAAAAAACTGCCTGTATGTCCGGGCCCAGAGAATGGTGGTGAATGAAATTAAACCAGCTAGCAAATGGTCTCTAGTAGTGTTGTCCCCGGGGTTGGTATTGAAGTTGTCACTGTTTATTATCTTTATTGATGATTTGAATGAGTGCACCCTCAGTAAGTTTGCAGATGACACCAGGTTGGAAGAAGGTGTTGATCTGCTTGAAGGTAGGAAGGCCCTACAGAGGGATCTGGATAGGCTGATTGCTGAGCTGAGGCATCATGGCTTGTATCAGAAATAGTGTGATCAGAACTACTGTAACAGAACCAGTGTAGCAGAACTAGGGAGTGATCGTCCCTGGCACTGGTGAGACATCAAGTACTGTGTTCAGGGCTTATCACTACAAGACTTTTGAGGACGTGGAGTGTGTCAAGAAATGGGCAGTGAAACTGGTGAAGGGTTTGGAGCACAGATGTTATGGAGAACAACTGAGAGAACTGGGATTGTTTAGTCTCGAGAAGAGGAGGTCAGGGGGACTTTGTTGTTCTCTACAACTACTTGAAAGGAGGCTGTAGTGAGATGGGGATCAACCTTTTCTCCCAGGTAACTAGCAGTAGAACGAGAGGGAATGACTTCAGTCTGCACCAGGGGAGATTCAGGTTGGGTACTAGGAAAGATTTCTTCTCATGAAGAGTGGTCAAGCAATGGAACAGGCTGCCTAGTGTAGTGGGGGAGTCACCATCCCTGGAGGTGTTCAAGAAGCACGGAGATGTGGCACTGAGGTATATGGTTTAATGGGGTTTAGTGGGCTGGGGGTTGGACTTGATGATTTTATTGGTCTTTTCAAACTTTAATGATTCTGTGATTCCATATATATGTATATACATATGGCTGCTGTATATATCATTGGGCAGTGATGAAAGGAAGTAAGGGCTGCAGCTCTTACAAGAATACCAATTTGTCACATCTTTACATGAGACTATGATATGTCCTTTTCTCCACCTCCAGATTAAATTGTCCTGGAAAACCCAATGTAATTACTCAAATGATGTGAACCATTCAGGTTATTTTTGTCCAGCTTCTGCATATGTCAATTTCTGCTTTGATTTCTCAAATTCTGTGCATCATACTAGTCCTTCCATTTCCACGGAACTCTTCTTTAATTAGCCCCTTTTCTCTTTTCCATCACTGCCTTTTCTGGTGTTGCTGCAACTTGTGCCCTTTACCCATGTCACTGTCATCAGCTATCAAAATGACATGTTAGTCCTTTACAGGCAGGATGTGACACACGTGGGCTGTCAAAAATGAGCATGCTTGTCTGTCCTCGAACACAGGCTCAGGAATATCAAAATCCTAATGTTGGTCTTAAAAATTTCAGGTGACTCTTTAGCATGCTAACATAATGCATCTCCTCATGCATCCTTTGCATGCTAGTAGGAGATTATCTTGTGCAAGACCTCAGAGTGGTTTTAGTCCTACTTTTGTCTCAATTTCCAATGAAGTATAGCAACAGAAAGCTCTGCTGTTGCATCATTACTACAAGCAAAAAACTTCTAATTTGAAGTGAATGGTAGTCTCAGCTAATACTGTTTTCCAGCTTTCTAGTTCAGCATCCAGCATATTTAAAATTCACTACATCCTTCCTCAAAACACTGTGGTGCTATTCTGTGTAATAAATGATTTTCAGTTTCCAACTAGAGTATGGTCTTGATGTTCTTCCTGATAGTTTCAGAGGCAATTTTACTGGGCTAAGTTTACAAAAGCTTATAGTCTGCTGTAGTGCTACTGAGCTTTATCTGTAATGCTATCTGTACCACTCGTACAGTCGAGTCTTATTGGACTTTGACTGCTTGAAGGACAATCATTTTATGGGAAGTTAGAGGTTTATTGAAGCAATGGCATTTGGATAAAGAAACGTCCTGACTATGATCATGGTGTCTGGTAGCTTGTAGTGTAGGAAACTATACAAACTTATTTACCTTAGCCAATGAAGTAATGTCTGTTTCTTGAAATCCAAGTGCAGATGGTACAGTGGACTTATAAGGCTTACAGAAAATTGGTACTTTGACCAGACTGGGAGTCTGGATTGGACCAGACTATGTTGAGGCAAGAGAATGAGGAATTTGGGATTGCTAATTTTTGTTTTTACCTGCTGATAAGTGATTTGGATTCACTTATTTTTCAGATAGTGCTTACACGATCCCATCTATTAACAGATTTCATACGTTTCTTTATGGTTGGGTTGCAAGCACTTCACATCATGTGAAAATATATCCGTAAATAATTAGTTTCATTAGCTATCATAAAGCTAAAAGCAGAATCTTTTGTGGTGTGATACTGTGTAACCATCAAGGTATTTGTCTGAGCTGTGATGTTAACTTAGCTTGATTAGTGTAATAGAAAATAAAGTGTAAAAGAAAAGCGTATGAGACAATACAACTGCACAAAGGAAAACAAATAAAAATAAAATCCACAGCAAAAATTACACATGCAAAAAACCCCAAGCTGTATTATTACACAGAGCAATCTTTAAAGTAGAATTGGATGGATAGATACTTTGTGCAGCAAAAATCAGAGTACTTTAGGTGCTGAGGAGATTAAGCTAGAAAAAAAACTATGCAAAGTGCACTGTGACAGCTTTTTACTTAAAAGTGACTGGACATACGCTGTCTCTTTTTTTCAGATTATCTTGAGGAACTTTTTTTTTTCACTGTCCCTAAGGTGGTCTATACTGAGTAAAGTTAATTGGACCTTAACAGAGCTGTGCCATCTAATATTAACTCAGTCACTAGCCTTTTGTCCTTAAGTAGCGCCAGTCATTCTGGGGGTTTCCAAGTGTATGTGTGAGAAGCTGGTGTTTGATTCAAGGGTTCAGAATGTTCTTTATGTCAGGAGAAGGTAAAACCATAGTGCTTGTAAGGATAATAATCCATAAGTATTGCAAGGTTACAAGTCTTTTATCTAAGGCTGAAATTCTTTGTTCACCAAGGAATTGTAGTGTAAGACTGATTAAAACTAGACACAGATAGTAATTTTACATTTACATTCTGGGTAGCAGAAGGAAATGTCCTTCAAAATCTTCAAGAAAATCAGTCCTTTGGAACCTAAGAAGGCCTTAAAAGGTCTTCTGGAGTCTTCTGTTGATTAGTATCAGTTGCGAGATTCTAAGTCTTGATATAAAAAACCTAATGGAAAACCTGCATCTTAAGAATGTCTGCATTTTTAGGAGATGCACACTTATCTAATATCTTGAATCTTTACTTCAAATTTCTTAAAAATTTTAAAAAAATAAGAAATAATGCCACTTTTTTAATACTTCAACAGAATATGTAGCATACATAGAAAGTTATTTCCTCCATAATTTCGTAGTCTGTTGCAAACCTACAACTGCATTAGAGTAAGAATTATTTCAGAGATTGATTGTTTAACAGACATTAGACAATGAAGAGTACTAACAGCAAAAGCTAATAAATAACCCCTTCGAAAAATTCTTTCTTCTGCAAAAATATAAACAACCCTCTTGATACTTTGTGCTTTGAGGTCAGGTGTAGTTAATAATAAACTTACTGATTTTGCCTTTTTAAAACATATTTTTGAAGATCTTGTTGTTCATTTGGTAAACATGAAGCATGCTTCTGTTTAGTTTTCACCACTTCTGACAGTAACTTTTCTTGGTATGGTATTAATATCATAGTACTTTGTGACAGCTTCTCAAGTGATTTTGATTTCTTTTATAGCTACGCCTTGTAAAAGTGGCAAGGCTTATAGGGAATTGGGAATGAGGCTTAACTTTCTAAAAATCAAATTCTTATTTTTATAACTAGTTCATTCTTATAAGCAAAATACTTCTCCCAGGTTCATGTTGGGAGAAGTACTTCAATAATTCAGTACTTCAATACCTCAGTACTTCAGTGCTTCAGTAGTTCAATACTTCTCAGCTTAATTTATTTAACTGATGTAAAACAAAGCATCATTGTTATCAGTGTGAATTACGGATCTGATATGCTTTCCTTTTATGTATGGTTTCTTAGGCATAAAAAGCATTTTACTGGAATGCTAATTTACTCCAATTACATCTTGATCAAATGGAAATAACCATTGGATTTTATAGTAACTAAATGTCTTAAATGTCTGTTTCCAATAGACTTATTTGCTAACTGGGTTTCTGTAGAGTAACTACAGTCTAGCAAAATGCCATAAAGTAATTGTTCTTGGAAGAACTTTGTTTTATACTTTGCATGTAGCATGAGGACAAGACCTTATTAGCATCTTACTTTCCTCTAATATAGATTAGTAGCTAACGTGTGACCTTTAAAGTTTTCTTCCAATGAAGGTGATGTTTTTGGAGTCTGCAATGCAATACAGATTTAGGAAGCACAGAACAATATTTTTTGTGAACTTGAACTATTTAATCTGGATAAAAATCCTCAAATGGGCAAACAAACAATGACAGTAAAATTTTGTTAAAATTTTACTAATAGCAGAGATTAAAAGGAGATTTATAACAAAATCCTTTCCCTTTGGCTGTATCCTTTTCTTTATTTCTGCTTCTGATTATTGTGTTGCATTTGACATTCCTGTCTGACACAGTGCACCCTACTGCATTCCTGTTGCAGATGACACCAAACTGTGGCCCAGTAAGCCAACCGTATCCTGGTCTGCATTAAAAGAAATGTGGCCAGCAGGGTGAGGGAGGTGATCTTGCCACTCTATCCTGAACTGATGACACCTCACCTGGAGTACTGCATGGGGAGTCCTCAGTACAGAAGAGACATGGAGCTGTTGGAGCATGTTCAGAGAAGGGCCACAAAAATGATCCCAAGATGGAACACCTCTCCCACGAGGACAGGCTGAGAGCTGGGGCTGTGCAGCCTGGAGAAGAGAAGGCTGTGAGCTGACCTGAGAACAGCCTGTCAGTATATAAAGGGGAGCTACAGGAAAGAAGGGAACAGACTCTTTAGCAGTGGTGATAAGACAAGGTGAAACGGTTTCCGGCCAAGAAAGGTGAGATTTAGACTGGATATAAGGTAGAAGGCTTTTACAGTGAGGAGGTGAGGCACTGGCACAGGTTGTCCAGGGATGTGGTTGATGCACCGTCCCTGACATTCAAGGTCAGCCTGGATTGGGCTCTGATTACCCTGATCCAGCACCCTGCTCATTGGATGGAGGTTGGACTAGAAGACCTTTGAAGTGCCTTCCAACTCAAACAATTCTATGATTCTATGTGTATGAGAAATTAACATACACAGAGCACTGTGGTATTCTGTTTCGACTACTTACAAAACTTCTCTTTTGTGAGTTGAGCATGTGCCATATATAATTTTCTCTGTTCATGCACGTACATCCTCTGGTGAAGTCGCTGCAGATAATACACAAGCTGTTTTTCTAAAGAAATTCCTTTTTTAAGGCAGCACATCCTGCTTCTGCTTCCACAGAAAGAAATTTCTCTGAAAGAATGATTGTTTTTAAGGACATCAAAGAGAACAAATTATCTTAGTTATTTCTGTACCATATCTGAGGGATAACGACACTGTAAAAGCTCCATAGGGAGTCATGGGCTAAGTGGAAGTATTTGCAAGACAAGTTGTGTGGTCTGCTGAATCACTGCGTTATGCTTGCTATTGGAAAAGAAATTGTACAGCAATCTGTACATTTTTGGGAAAGAAATGTTGAAAGTGAGTGGTCCACTTCCTAAATGAGAAGGCTAACATTGCTTTAAGTTCAGCAAGATTTTAACAGTTCCCTTCTATGTCTGAATGCACGTTGGCACAGTATTATGAGCTTGATTTGCAGACTGCTTTTGGGGCTCTGCGGCTTGTGCTTGCTTTGCTTACCAAGATTTATTCCTGCATATATGTAGTGAAAATTACCATACTTATAAAGAATAGGAATAAGAATTATTTCTGAATTTTGTTCCTTCTTGGTCCAAGTGTCTGAGATGCTTGAACTGCTGAGCTAGAATGAAGGACTCATAAAATGTAGAAAGAACGAAAGGCAGAAAAGAGAGGGATGCTGACAGCAAAGAAGGTAGATGAGGGAAAAAAAAGGCATTGCTTGACTGTTTTTTCCAGGTAGAATGGTGAGATGAAGTTGGAGCCGTAAACTCAGTTTATCATGTTATCTAAAATGTCATGACTTTCCATGGTGTTCTATATTTTTTTTAAGAACAGTCTCTGAATATAGGATCATTCTGTTGCAGGCAGATCACATAGTATTTCTTAAGGTTTATCTAACTCCATTTTAAGTAGATCTATGTAGGTTGCTCTGAAATTAATGTCTCCAATTTTTTTTTCTATGGAAACTGCAACAGATACAAAGAGCACAATAATGCTATTTGATAAAGCAAATTGCCAGCTACATAGCACTGTTTTTCAACACCATCACCAGCAGTAACTCTGCATTTTCACCAGCCTACATGCCACACTCCTGAAAATCTGCACCAGTGGAGTGACCACTATTTGACAGCAGCATCATCATCCCAAACAGATGAAAATCAGAAGGTGACAAATTCCAACTAAACAGTGGGTGTGGTAGGACAGTGAGCCAACATTGGCAATGTGCCCCATGGCCTTCATACTGGTACAGGGCCTGGTGTTCCCGTCTTGCGGGAGAAAACTTTTCTTCTCTGTTCTGACACTGGAAGCTGGAGCCTTCAGCTTAGACTGTATCTCAGTGCAGTGGTCAGAGTTGATGGTTTGTGTGGGCTCCAGGGAATCCAAAAGGATCACCCCTTTCCTATCCCAAAAGACGGTGCACATCACTTTACAAGCTGAGAACTACATCTTGATTGAGACTCTCTTTGTTTCATAATGTGACAGCTGTTCATGGCCATCTGGAACATCGCTGTCACCTCTGCTGAAATGCACCACCCACCGCCTCACTGCGCTCATCTCAACAGTTCAGTCACCAGGCATCCATGAGTGTCAGTGGGTGCCATATTTTCCACATGGAGAAATTCAATTCCACACCTTTGTTTTGCATGCACTTCTACGTCAGACCCCATTCTGTCAGTCTGCCCCTCTGCTGCCATCTGTCACATGGCAACAACATGCAATGGTGTATCAGCTGAAGATTCAGTCTCTACTGCTATACCATCAGCACCCACACCTGATGTTGTGGACTAACATAATAAAACTGGAGGCATTACTTTTGGAGCAGCCCTTGTAGTGTTTTTTTTTTTTTCTTATTACTCTTCCCATTGGAAGATTATTTTATAAAACTTGACGTAACACCTAATAATTTTTAGTTTTTCCCCTCCTGTTTTATCTTTTTCTTTCATACTTTTTTTTTCTTTTCTTTTTTTCTGGCATCAGCATTCTTCAGAGATAGTTCTTGAATATCTCTTCTTCTGCATGAACTTATTCTTTTTGTACATCAATAACATGGATTAGATTTGTTTATCAATTTAGACTTTTCCTTCTTTTGAGGACCTTTCTATCCCTGTTTTGATTGAAGTTTGTCTTTCTTATCTTTCATATATTTTAGGTCTACATTTTCTGGCTGTTTTCTGAGAACTTGGTTAGTTTGCAAAACCATATTTCAAAAGATCTTTTTCTTTTTTTCCTGAGTTATGATATTGTAAAGGAAACAAAAGCTGTTTACATCACTTACATTCTCCGTTTGTTTTAAAACAGAGTGATGCTCCTATTTGATTAATGTTAGGTGCCCTGGCCCAGTTTGTCTTGTGGCAGGTATGTACTTCCTTCAGCAGAGGAGTGAACTGTCTTAATGTTTCTTGTCTTTCTTGACTAGAAAATGTTAGATTTCATCTCTTGAGAAATTACGGCTAGAGTAACACCCTGGCCAACTTGGGATGTTATCTCCTGCAGATTTTTTTCTCTCCCCTCTTTTCTGTCAGTAGACTTAGGGTAATGTTCTTCAAGCTCTGAGGAATGTTATACTAAGATAAAAGCAAGAGGGCTAGTAGGTCAAGCTAGTGATTTAAGTGCGAGGAAGTAACATTAAATGTTTGTGCATGCCATTACATACTCTGTTAGTGAAGTAAGATAATGTCTGAAGGACTGATTTGCTATAGCATATATTTATGTGAAAGGAGCACTGTTAAAAATGTTTGGATACTTTCTCAAGGGTATAAGATGGTTTTTTGAATAATTTACTTGGCTTTGATGAATTATTTTTGATTTGTCTCCATTTGAGATAGTGTAACGTATTACTATATTGCCAGGTGCTCCCCATTAGAAAATACCATCTTTGGTTGGTTGTAACTTTTTTGTTAACGCCAAATAGTTCTTTGCTGAGTTCTGCATCATGGTGATATTTTTTTCAAACTTTATTTTAGACTAAGTGGTTTATATTGTTCAGATCAATAAGCACAGGGAAAAAAAAATCATTGTTTTGGTCATGCTTGAAAGTTATTTTGACCTTTCCTTTTTTTGTTCTTGTTAAGAATTGTATCCTATATTTTTTATCATGGAAGCCTGGATGACATGACCAGGGCATGTAAGTGCCCCCTCTGATTTGCAGTAACAAGTCTGAGTTTATGACTCATGTTTGTAAGTCAAAGAGGTTTTCTCTTTTTCCCACTCCAGGTAAGCAATGATACTCTGCTAAGGTAAGTTTGCGGAAATGCACACACCTGAATTGAAAGGAGAAGGTTGGCCAGCAGGCTGAGAGTAATCTGAGGTGAGGATGCTACAGTGCACATAACTAAGCAGAGTTTCTTTTAATGTGTAAGGGAAAGTTTGGCATGGGGGAATGGGAAAATGGCCATAAATGAAAAACTGAGAGCCTGACAAGGCTATGACCAGCCAGGTGCATGTTTGAGGTGTCTGGAAAGATGGTGTCAAATTGGAGATGTTTGTGTAGCATCGTGTACTAAGTCCCTTTTCTTTGACCACAGAGTGAAAAGGCTCCTGGGATCTTAGCATCTTTCTGTATGTGAACATGCAAAACCCTTTAGTAAAGTGTCCAACTGCTGTGTCAGGTCCTACATATTATGGCTGTCATTTTTCTTGTTCCCTGGTGTACTGGCAGTCTTATATTGATCTGTGTGACTCAGCTATCAGCATGGTCTCAAATGAGATTTATCTTATTTATCTTTTCCCTTTTGGTTTGCTTTTAAACTAAAAGATAAAACATATTTAAAAAAAAAGAAGAAAATAAAAAATAAAGTAAAAAGGAGTTTATCTTCAAAATGTTTCTTTTATTGGATTTGATGCAGTTTTCAGTTGCATTCCCTTACTGTGAGACCCTGCCTTAGTGAAAATGTTTGATGATGCTTGCTGTATGTGGCTGTGTGATACAGTGTCATAATAATTACTTGGTGCAGTCGTGTAGCAGCCCATGCCTTCTACACTGCATGATATTCAGGGCTTTTTGATTGGAGATTAACTTCCTGTTGTGTTAGCAGATAATAAGCATCATTATCATATGTGTTTAAGAAATTTATATTCACAACACATTGTTAAAGTGAGGAGGCAATACCTCCAGTTCACAGATAAAAGACTGAAAGGCATCAAATGTGAAACACCGCTGACCTCATTTTTCATAGTACTGACTTAAACTGTAATTGCTTTGTTTTTGGCACATAAGATATTCAAGAGTGTTTCAAGTCAAATTCCACGAAATTAAGGAATATACATAGATACAGTTCTGATACTACAGATTTCATACAGTATCGTGAGACTGTGTGTTAGAGGCACAGGTAGAGAGCCAGATTATTTTCGAAACTTTCATTGAATTAGCTACCAGATCTTCTTACTGTTTTTCTTTCTTCCTTAAGGTGGGGATTAAGTTGAAAGTAGTGTGCCATCCAGACCTGGACTATAAGGAGTTCTAGGAGTTCCAACCAAAACTGGAAGGGTTTCAGCTTGTAGTTTTAAGTGGTAGTTTTTGGTAGAAAGAACACTAAAGAGCTGGAACCTTTGCATTAATTTGTCCAAGAGAACTGCATAATTTGTATTGAAACCAACATCTGGAAAGGAATCCCTGAAATGGGGTATTAAAATTATATGTTCTGAGATGCTTTGTGTAAAATTGCTCAATGTCTGGATGGAGATCAGTGACAAGTGCTGTCCCCCAGGGGTCAGTGCTGGGACCGATTCTCTAAAATCTTCATACGTGACATCAACTGTGGGGTCGCATGCCAGAAGGGTGAGGGAAGCGATCCTGCCACTCTGCTCTGTACTGATGAAACCTCACCTGGAATATTGTGTCCAGATGTGGTATCCTCAGTACAGGAGTGACACAGACCTATTGGAACAGATCCCCTATGAGGACAGGCTGAAGGAGCTGGGGCTGTACGTGCTGGAGAAGAGAAAGCTCTGAGAGTCCTGACAGCGGCCACAGTATCTACAGAAGAGCTTGTAAGAAAGAAGGGGAACAACTCTTTAGGAAGGTTTGTTTTGACAGGACATGGGGAAATAGTTTCAGATCTAAGGAGGATAGATTTAGGTTTGATGCAAGGTAAAAGACTTTCACAGTGAGGATGGTGAGGCACTGGCACAGGTTGCCCAGAGGCGTGATGGATGCGCCATCGCTGGGGACACTCAGTGAGGCTGGATTGGACTTTGAGCACCTGATCTAGCTGTAGGTGTCCCTGCTTATTGTAGGAGAGTTGGACAACCCTAAGGATTCTGTGATTCTAAAATGAATCAACAGCTAGCTAAAATTAACCGTCTGAGTTGTGGGGAAGTGGAACAGTGTGTGTCTGTCTGTAAACTGTTTTCGGTTGAACCACGGTCATAATCTGCATGCATCAAGGGAGAAAATATCACAAAAAAGCTGACTGTATATCCAGGAAGTGATTTTGGCATTGTATTTTCATTATTCTATGTTCACATAATTCATTCTGCACTGTCTTTTGTAGAAGGATCTTCCAGTACTTGCATAATGCTCTCTGATCACAAAGGCATCAGATATATGCAGCTAATTATTTAAAGGTATTTCAGAGTATGTGGAATCTAATCGGTTTATTTTCAATTATGATCGATTAAAGTAGCTGTGAACATCAATTTTAAATGGTCTAAGTCAGCTGATTTGTACTGCTGAGATGATGCTTAAATCTGAATCCTATTTTATCTTACTGCTCAAGGATAATCTAAATTCTTTCCACTAAAAAAATTAGTCATGCGCTTGAAGAAATTTGCAATCTTTTTCCCATGTTAACTTTGATCAGTGATAACTTTTTAAGGTACTCTGACACTCAAAGTGAATCTTTTATTCCTTCATTGTGGTAGATCCTGGGCACACTGTAGACATTTCATAAGAAAGGGTTTTGAAAATATTCTGAAAACAGACTGGTTATATTTTTTCACTGGAATTTAGATTAAGTAAAGCCATCAAGATATTGTTCTCTCTCATTCTGAAGTGCTCAGCTCCAGTGCAGGTGTGTTTTGCGGCACTGTGGGGATCATGGTGTGTGAGAGAGATCTTGAAATCAGAGACCACGGGGCGAGCTGCCAGGAGCTGCCAGACAAGCTTTAAACTGAAGGGCTTGAGGTCCACAGTGGCCATGCTCATGCCATTGCAAATGACTGGGAAATTATCCAGGCCAACCAGAACAGTGGTAAATGTTCCTTAGCTGTCCCCCATGGCAAGAGACAGAAGGCCAGGCACCTCAAGGGTGTGTACTGCTATGGAGGTTCCCCTTGCGTCCCTCTAGGGAAGCCTGCATCTTCTGCTCCATTTTCTTATCTGAAGTGCCTATGTACCAACATACCCAGCATACCCAGGGAAATTTAAAAAAAAACAACTATCTGTGTTCAATTGCAAGGCCATGATCTTCTTCTTGTCTTGGAGATGTGGTGGGACAGCTCACATGACTGGAATGCTGTCATGGATGGCTGTATACGATTTAGGAAAGGCAGGACAGGGCAGAACGGCAAGGCAGGGCAGTGGAATGCTCTTTTGTGGAGAGAACAACTGGAATGTACTGAGCTGTACCTAGGGATGAGTGATGAACGAGTGGAGAGCTGTTGGGTGAAAATTAAAGGGCAGGGCAGTGAGAATGACAGTACTGTGGGTGTTTGCTACAGGCTGCCTGATCAGGTGGGGAAAGTTGATGAAGCCTTCTAACACACAGCTATAAGTAGCCTCACAGGCACTGGTTCTCATGGAGCATTTCAACCACCCTAATATGTGTTGGAAAAGCAGCACTGCTAGGCATACACAGTGCAGGAAGTTCCTGCATAGAGTTGATGGTAACTCTCTGATGCAGGTGGTAGAGGAGCCAGTGAGAAGAGTTATGCTGCTAGACATTGTACTTAGAAATAAAGAAGGACTGGTTGTGAATGTGAAGGCTTGGGGCAGCCTGGGGTGCAGTGACCATGAGATAGTGGAGTTCAGGATCCTGAGCAGAAGAAACAAGGCAGTAAGTAGGATTGCAACCCTGGACTTCAAGAGAGCCAACTTTGTCCTTCAAGCATTAGAAGGTAAGGGGGCCCAAGAGCACTGGTTAACACTGAGGCGCCATTTCCTTCAGGGTCGAGATTGGTGCATCCCTGAGAATAAGAAATCAATCAAAAATGTCAGGAGACCTGCGTGGATAAGTTAGGAACTCATGGAAAACTCAAATGGAAGAAGTAGGTTTCTGGAATGTGGAAAAAGGGTCTGGCCCCTTGGGAGGAATATAGAAACATTGTCAGATCATGATGGGGTACCACATGGAAGGCTAAAGCCCTCTTGGAATTAAATCTGACAAAGGAGGTTAACAGTAAAAAGAGATTCTTTAAGTGTATCAATAGCAAAAGGAAAACCAGGGAGACTGTCTAGGCAAAACCAATACCCATAAATCCACGGGCACCAACAGGTTTCACCTGAGAGTGCTGAGGGAGCTGGCATAAGTATTTGCCAAACCACTATCTGTCATCTATGAAGGACCATAGAGAAGGGAGAAGATCTTGAAAACTGGAGGAAGGCCATTATCGCTCCAGTCTTCAAAAAGGGCAAGAAGCAGGATCGGAGCAACTGCAGGCCATTCAGCCTCACCACTATCCCTGTGAAGGTGATGGAACCTGATACCCACAGGATCAGACATTCAAAACAGAACTGATGCTGACATGATAAGGCAATGGGCAGGCCATCCCAGGTGTCACTGCAAATGAGACAACTCCCATCTGATGGCTTGGCCATGATTAGTGAGCAGCATGGAGGCCTGGGGAGCTGACAGTGAGGAGCTGCTCTCCTGTGCTGAGGCTTCAGCTGGAGAAGTGTGTCACACACTGGAAGACAGATTTGAGCCACGATCTTTTGCTGGTGGAACAAGGGGCTGAAGAAACACCCCAGTCCCTCGGTGCTGAGCACTCCCAGCCCTGTGGCTGGGCTGACTTGTGCTCCGTGCCAACGCAGGGCCAGGCTGTGGCCACAGCCCTGGCGGCTCTTCAAGGTCCAGTTCCTGCCCTACATCCATCCCAGGAGGACGTGTCCCCCCATTGCTGACTTCTGCTGCTGTGAGCATGGCCTGCAGCTCACTTCTGCAGCTGCCTGAGCCAGGCAGGCCTCATGGAACACAAGCAGTGGCTGCAAGAACAGGCACCAAGAACTGCTACCATGATAAGCCTGCGGAAGAGAAGAGCCAGGGGTTCTTTCTCCTCAGAAGCAGGCCTGTTTCCCCAGCCCCTCCAGGTCCCTCTGGATGGCAGTGAGCCCCTCTGGTGTGTCAGCTACTTCTGCTTTTGTGTCATTTGCAGTCTTGGAAAGGATACACTCTGCCCCATCTTCTGAATTGTTAATGGAAATGTCAAACAGGATCACACACCACGCTGACTCCTGGGGTAGACTGCTAATGACTGTCTTGGCTTCTGTCTAGACTCTGTGCCACTTATCACCGGGTCATGATTATTCTGTAGTCAGCAGTTGAAACTGAAGAAGTTGATACCAGTCTTTTGTTTATTTTGCATCGCATCAGTGGTTCAACTTTAGACTTCTAAAGCAAAACAGCATTTGGCATAATAATGACTTGAGTGAATTGCTCTCTCTTCTTCCTCTATACACAACCAGCACAAATACAGATGCTCTGTCTTAACTGGTTTTTCTTTTTTAATATGGTTTCTTTCTGAGCTTCCAGTCACCTGTTGATAATCATTTTGGCACTGTTCGTGGTTTGGTGTGCTCACAGTTGATTTTTTTACTTTCTTTTTCCACCACTGCTGTCCTTCTATTGAATATACATCTGTTCAGGTGTTAAAAAGACAGTCTATGCAGTTGTAATAGCTGAAGGAGAATTAGTTTTACATACAGCTGTAAGTGGGAATTTTTGGAGCAAGCATTCCAAAACAAGTCCTGGTTCAGCCTTTATGACTGTAATAGGTACTTTTTGAAAACCACTTTAATGTGTAAAATGGATTTAATATTGGAAATGAAACCCAGAAGTTAATTATTTTTTCTTGGTTGACCTAGTTGTAGGTTTTATTAAAAATGTAGTGCATCTGGAAATACCTCCTTACAAAGGATTTGGAAAATGAAATGCTGTCTAACATTATAGCCTAACCTCAGCTCCTCATTTGTGCACTTGTTCCATGAGCTCACCGGAGTATTTTAAAAATAATTGCCCCGAAGATGGTAAAATGCCTGTGTATTGTGTTAATGGGAGCCTTGTGAGTTCCTCAGAAAGGTAGATAGGCAGATAGCACTAGTGCACTGGAGGTTTTCACTAACCAGGTTAAGTGCCAGCGTTCTCTTACACAGCAATGCTAATTGCCATTTTTTTTTGGCAGTTGCACAGGCACTAATTACATTTTAATAGAACAAATGGAAAAAAAATTTCCACTATGCTTTTATGGATAATTATTGCAATTTTTTTTTTTTTTTTTTTTTTTTTTCAGGAGCTTGAAAGCTTACACTCAGAACATCTATCAGGTCTGTCTTCCAAATAGATGGTAGCATTACAATACGTGCAAGATGGTGGGAAGCTACCAAATACAATCACTGTCTGCTTTTAAAATGGTACCATTTAAATGGTATCCTCAATGAGTGGATAGTTTCTACAAATAATACATTAACAGTACTGCTTTGTCGTATTCAAGTGTGTCTTGAGTCTACAATGTGTTACATATCTGACATATCTGTTGGGATTGTCTGCTGTACTCTGAGCTGCTGAAATGAAGCCTGGTGACTGCTGAATAAATATGCAGGAATACTAGGATTTAATGCACTGAAATTGCTAGTGTTGATTGCAAAAGGCTGCCAGGATTTACTTTTGCAGTTTCTCATTCTCTAATTTAGTAGTCATGTTTTGCTCAAAAAGAAAACATTGATGTATGAACAGGAGCAATAAGGATGAAATCTGTGTAAGATGATAAAATTTAAATCATTTTAAAAGATGAATGCGTCATTGCAGTTGGGCTGAAACAAGGTTGGCATCACCTTATACCACATTCCTGTCAAGAGGGAGCAACAGTTCACTGTGATTTTAATGTAACACTCACTGTTAATAACATTTCATAAGCCAATACGCTGTGTCTTCTGTGCCAGTAGAGTTAGGCTGAACGCTGGTACAGATTTTAAAAAGGGCAAGGGATCATGGTGATTACACACTGATACTGGATGAAATTGTCCTTAAGATAACAGATATGTGAAAAAGCAAGAGTGTTCTGATGGCAAAGCAGGGGCAATCTCTCCCAGGCAGTCCCTTTTTGGAGACTGTCTCTGGAAGTGTGTGAGCCCTACATTCTCTTTTGTCCTGCTTTTTGCTCGAAAACACTCCTTTGGCAAATCTGGTCCTGTGTGAAAGATTGCCAGAATTTGGACAAAATTTTTTTGTTCTTAATGTGTTTCCTGGAGTCAGTATTTAACCATAAGGAAAAAAAGGGGCAGGGGGAGAATGTTTGCATTTAAAGTGTAATACATAAGGATTTTGTTCTTAATGTTGTATTATCTGTAATGATTTGAACCTGCTTACCTGTAGTTATGAATTACATCATGATATAAAATGATGATTACACAGTTAGAAAACTGAGTTTCAATTTAAAACTTACTTTAAACACATGCAGTTGCTAAACTTGGTTGAAGTGACAGTCACTTAGAGAACCCATTAAAAAGATCTTTTTAGTATTTAGTAAGGGTAATGTATTTACAGTGCAGTTCATGCTTATTGAATTCTCTAGAGCCATTCAGGTGGCTTTCATTAATTGCTTCCTACTACTTCTTTTTTCCCTTTTCAATGGGGAAAAAACAAACAAGCAACAAACAAACAAACAAACAAACAAAAAACCAACAAAACAAACAAAAGACTTTTCCCCTTGCCAGAATTTCCTTTCCTTCCCAAACCATTTCTTTCCAACTGTCTTTCCCATTTGGAGACTGGGGAGTCAGAGTTATAAACCTATCCAACACATTCCAAATGGCTTAAAATGGCAGTTCTGTGACTGTTTTTCTCAAGATGAAAAAATCTTGTTCTCCTAGATTTTAAACGAAATGGATAGCTACAAGATCTGCTGCATCTTCTGAGCTCTTTTCCAAAGTGATGCTTTAACCAGTTTGTATTAAAATGTGTCACTGTTTATGTTTGGTGGTAATTGCTACAAGCACAAACAGATGAGAGAAAGCAGGAGCAGCAGTGGGAGAAAGGAGCTTCTCAGGAAAGGACTCTCTTAATAGTTGGAGAAGATGGAAGATGGCAAAAATATCATCCATGTGAAGTTAACTTCAGTGTCAGGTGTAACCTAGTTGTCTGGTCTTCTATGTGTAGAAACTGCTAGAGATGATTCAAACAGAAGGCCTGTACAAAACTGTTGGGAAGAAAATTAAATCTAAAAAGTATCATTTTCTGAGACTGGGTACATAAGAAAAATGGAGGAGGAGGCAACCACAGCTATCAGAACTTTTAGATGCAATAAACTTGACTAACATTGAGGACAATGCACGGTTCTTCTTGTATGTCTCTAGACATCTAACAGTTTAATCCATCACTCCCATTAATTTCTGGCTAGTGGGTTAAATGGCTATAGCAGGTGGCAGTAATGAGATTGTCCTCAGCCACCTCTCATACTTGTAACTGCTCATTCATTAAGGGAATACTGCAGAAAGCTGATACATGTTCTTCATTTTTCAGAACAAAATCCTGAGTGCATGGTGGTTGTTGGAAGTTTGATGCAGTCCAAGTCACTTCAGTTTTAAGTTCTTGGTTCATAGACTTAATTATACGTCAGAGCCACCTCTTGCATGTGATGAGATCTGTTGGTGTTGCTGTAATGCTCCTACCTCTACAGTGTAGGGGGCAGAGTACATCAGGAAATTCTCTTCACAGTTACTTAAGATAGTATATTTGCCATTAGAAAACAAAGGATTTTATGATGGATGTGTGGAAAGCATGATCCTGTTCTAAGGCAAATGTGCAGAAGGGTCTTAATTCTACACCACAGCCCACACTGTGTCATTCATTTAGAGCTGATTTCAAAAGCAGTTCATTCATAATTCAAATTAAGTTCTGAAATGGCTTATGGGTTTTAGGAAAAATTATTTATTTCAAGTGTAAAGTGTGCTGCAGTTTGTGGAATTTTATGGACAAAATTAAAGTAAGGATAGTGGGTATGTATTTGGCACAGCTTCCTAAACCTAAGTCTACAGAAGCTGATAGGTCCAACCGGCATAGGAGTGGCTGAAGAAGGAGTCTAAATCTATTGCTAGAATTGACCTGGTTCCTACTGTTAGAGGAACTGCATTCTCTCTTTTTTTTTTTTTTTTTTTCTTTTAATTAGTGTAAACTTGCATTTAGTAAAGTTTTACCTTATTTTCAACTATGTAGGTCACTCTGAAAGTAATGCCTCCAACTGATTTCCATGGAAACTATGAGATATGTAGAGAACAACAGGGAGCAAGGTGTAGTGCAAAATCCTTGTCCTGTCTGAGGAAACCTGTAACCATATTCTAGTACTTAGGTCCCCTGGATGATTTCAAAATAGATAAAGCTGGGTTTTGCTGTTGTTTATTTGTTTGTTTCTTTGCTTGGAGGGGAAGGGATTCTCTTTATGTGTGAAAAATATCAAATAATATCTTATGAAAGAGGTGCTTCTTTGTTAGCATTAATGGAGTATTTTTAAATCCAGAACAAAGCAAAATAGAGACCACAGGATATTTCCTTATTTCCTTTGCTTTTCATTTCTAATGAGAACTGTACCAAGTGAGTAGCTGAACTGCACAAGTTCGATACTTAGATGGGCTGATATCTGACATTTTTCTTTTTTTTGTGAGATTCATGTTTTCTTCTGTTGCCTCCTGTCTTTACGCTGGCATTCGCAAACAGGATCATTGTTCCATGAATAATTTTTCTTGAAATTTCACATAGTGAGCAAATGATTTTTTCAATTAAAAAGTTAGCAGTGCTATGATTTTTACTTCTTTTAATGCACAATGGGTCTTTTTTGCTTTGCTTTGTTTGTTTGTTTGTTTGTTTTGAGTTATGCTGGGTTCAAGAGGGGTTTGGTTTTCATTTGCCATTGTAGGAGCTCGATTTGGGTAACTGCTTTGGTGCAGCTTCAGAGGGACAACTCAGACTTTTCCTGCAGCACTTGTTTGCTTTTTTTATACTCAGTAAGGTCACTGAATTGTCAGTGTGTTGTGATGGCATTTACCTTGGAAGCCAAGAGACTTTACATGAAGTTTATTCTCACTCTCATGAGACATAATCAAATCTGCAAAGATGGAAGATTGTGGTAATTAGTACAAAATTACTATTTCAACCAGGTTGAACATAAAAAGCTCTCAATACGAACCTCCTTAACAATATTATATTTGAAGTCTTAACAGGAAAAGAGCTGAAAATAAAAGGTAGAGGAGCAATATTAAATCAGTAATGTCATACTTGTTTCCAAGCTGGCATATTACTTTTTTAAAATTATTTTTAATTATTAGTATTTTTTTTACCTGGTGCAAATTTGATAGATGGCTGATCTTAAAGACCTAAAATCATCATTGTAATGGACAAATTCCTAGGGCAGTGGAAAAGGGGAGATACTATAGCTAAGGGCAAAGTCAGAGCATGATAATGAAAGTTCAGAAATAGTTAAGAAATTACAATTACAAACCTTAATATGAAACTCCTTGAGCCCCATTCACTTGAGAAATACACACAAAGTATTTTATTTTGAACAAATTCAGTGTTTTGTTTCTTCATTCACTGAATTCCTTATCTTATGGTGAGGTGAATGATACAGTGTGTTCTCAGGGAAAGTG
This sequence comes from Tragopan temminckii, assembly GCA_028571105.1. NCBI lineage: Eukaryota > Metazoa > Chordata > Aves > Galliformes > Phasianidae > Tragopan > Tragopan temminckii. Next base: position 55,137,332 of record JAOWBP010004700.1, on the reverse strand, counting down.
CTGACCTGGAGTACTGCAGGGACTGAATGGCATGGGGTAAGAACTGAACCTGACTCAACCTGGTTAAGCTCTTTATGCAAAATATTTTAGTTGAGGAAGAAAAACAAAACTGAAAACAACAGCAGAGTCTGTACACAGCTGTCTAGTTTTGCATCAGGAACAACCACAGTCTTTCTAGATTTTGTGCAAGTATTTGCATTTCTATTTAAAAAAAAATACCTCAGGCTGGAAAGTGGAATAGACACAGTCAGTAACCAGATAAAGAAATTCACAGGCTACTCCCAGAAGTACTTCGTGATCCAAAATGACTTGTATTATTCAGTCATTTCTCTGGACCATATTGCACCAGGTACTGCAGAACATTCCCCAGTGGCCTGTGAGTATCAGGTTAAGACAAATATCAATGGGTGAGTGTTAACTGGAAGCACAAGAAAACAGTTTTACTCAACATGATTAGTTCAGCTACAGCCTTTCACATATTTTGCAGGAGACAGTAGGAAGAGAATGACTTTATATAGAACTCTATGTTTGTGAGATATATGTATGTAGAAAGCCTATAGGTTCTTACTTGTAAATATAGTAAATATACTCTTATGAGTTAATTACAGAAACCTTCCTATTGTCACTCCTGCTTCCAGTTTCACTGAAATCACTCAGTGGATGACTGAGATGGGAACATAAAAGTATACTACTTGAAAAAGCAATTCCAGTGGAGATATACAAAGAGGAACCTCTTTTGAAAAGACATGGCAGATGAGAATTCTTTGCAACAGTAATTTGGAAAATCCTAGATGAGGCAAGCTTTTCTTCTTCAATGACTCGGAAAAGGGTGTTTATAATAATCTGTATAATCTGCTGGTAACTGTCTTCACCCCTTGCAGTCAGCAGTGTCTTTCATAAGTTTTCTACATTCAGATCATAACAGTTTGGGTTGATTTTTTTTTCTGTAATGATTACGAAAACTGCTCAGTAGGATGTGTGACTCGGAGTGCACTGTGCAGTGAACAAATGCTACACAAGGGCTTCTGCAAAAGTGGTGCCTTCAATTTTATTATGTTGTCCTGTGATGTCAGAGGCGGATGTTTGTGGTGTGACAGCAGAGGTTCAACCTTCCTGTCAGCATTCCATTCCATGCTGTTGCTGTGTGACAGGCGGCAGCAGAGGGGCAGTCTGACAGAATGGCGTCTGGCATGGAAGTGCATATGGAGCAAAGGTGTGGGATTGAATTTCTCCATGCAGAAAAAATAGTATGCACTGGCATTCATTGATACTTGCTGGAGGTTTATGGATACCAAAAGGTGGATGTGAGCACAGTGATGCAGTGGGTGGTGCATTTCAGCTGTGGTAACAGCAACGTGAAAGACAAGCCCTGTCCCAGATGGCCATGCAGATTTCTATGAGCATGGCAGGCTCTTGTTCATCTCTGCCTGAGGGTGGTAACTAAGTTGAAAAACAGTGTTTCATAGCTGAGAACTTGTTTATTGTGCACTTTGTTATAGTCTCCATGGAAATAAGAGGCATTACTTTCAGAGTGAAACACACAGAATATGCAGTAGCTACCTTCTTGTACAGTGGCCCTTTCTCAATCAGTTATCATTTTGTCATGAAAAGTGGAAACCAGTATTTGTCAGTGGCAGCAGAACGTGCCTCTGAGTACAAGTGATTGCAACATGACAAGAACTCTACGTTAGAAATGGTACTGAAGGCTCACCTTCTCCTGTTTAATTACAGCCTTCTCCAGCAAAGCCAGAAATCTTAGTGGACCCATGTATCTTTCTTTTTTCCCCCCATTATCTACCTACCAAAGTACTATAAACTACTGGACCTTATAACTAGCTCTCCTGATTTCAGCTAGGATAGAGTTAATTTTCTTTCTAGTAGAAGGTATAGTTCTGTATTTCAGACAGAGAATGAGAGTAACATTGGTAACACACCAGTGTTTTAGCTGTTGCTGGGCAGGGCTGCGCAGAGCCAAGGACTGTTTTTTCATGTACTTTCCCATCAGCACGGGAGCTGAGGGTGCACAAGGAGCTGGGAAGGCACAGACTCAGGACAGCTGACCCACACTGTCCAAAAAGATGGCCTATATAGTACACCATTATGCTGAGCAATAAACTATAGGGAACTGGCCATAGGCGGGTCTGCCACCCATTGCTTGGGGACTAGTTGGGCACCAGTCAGTGGGTATATGAGCAATTGCATTGTGCATCACTTGATTTGTTTATTCTTGTTGATATTTTTGTTGGTGGTTTTGCTTTCTTTTTCCTTTCTTTTTTTTCCTCTTCTTTTTTTTTTTTCCCCTGCCTTTCTTATTAAGCTGTCCTTGTATCATCCCATGAATTACTGTAGCTCTGTGGTGTTAACCCAGCTCTGTCTACTGAGTTAAACTGCAATAGCAGTCTCTCTACTGTCTTACTGAGCAATACTTGGAATGGCATAAAGAGCAGAAAACTAACAAACAAACAAATATTTAAGGTATTGTAACTTTTGGGGGCCTTGTTTCTTGGTTTGAAGGATTTATTTGATCTCTTTATTTGTTACATGTTTACCAGAACTCCCCTGTGACATCCCATATGTTAGAACAGGTAGCAAATTTTTGCAGTAATCTTCTCGGTCCCTCTTCTAATTTAATACCACACTCTGAGTTTTTTGGGTACTGATCTCTGATGCCCCCCTGCCTTGCAAATAAACAATTCCAACAGCTTGCATAGAGTTTTCATGGAGGAAGGTGAACTTAAGAGTGTTTGCCAAGATTAAGAGTTTTAATGCAGTGTCATCCAGATGAAGTTGTCAGAGTTGATCTCATGAGATCTGTCAAGAGAAGAGTGCGGACCTGTGATCATATTATGTCTCACAGGACAATATCTGAAGATTCTGGAGATGAAAGCTTCCTTAGTTTTATTGCCTTGCCTTCTCCCTTTCCAGGTGTAGATCCTAAAGATGTTATTACACTCTTACCTATTCTAAAGCTGTTCCTGATTATGGTTTTCCAAGCGGAAATGTATCTTTTATGCCAATGGCATGTCAAGTTTTTTAGGCACAGTTTCTGGTTAAGCTTTGAAAGCAATACTCTTAGAGTAGGCTGTAAAGGGGTGTTAATTAGAAAGCTGGTAGGAAGAATGTTTTAGAGCATATAGTACACAGAGCAATATGTTTTCTTTCTATTTGTGCACTGATTGGTTGATGAAATTGATTGCTTTTGTAGACGAGTTTTAAGGCATGTCCTCCTTATCAGAAAACTAAAAAGAAGAACATTTGAAATTTCCTTCTGGGACAATCATCAGGAATTATGCTCTGCACCAGTAAATAACCAGAATTATCCCAGGAATTAATTTGGTCGATAATGCAATACATGTTTTTTTCCTAGGACCAAGCAGGTGTGATTTTTATTTCTATTTTATTTTTGCCTACTGTGAAATGTGTTTTGAATTCTTTACTTCTCTGATTATAGGTTTGAGGGCAAAAGTGTTTTTCAGATTTTCATTGCGTTTACTGAATGACTGGTGCAGGCTGATATGATTTATCATGACATAACTTGTTATCAGTAAAAAGCTGAGAAAACAAAAGCAAGTTCCTGGCAGCTAATGTCGAGAAGACCTGTGTTAAGGGGTAGAGCATACTTTTAAGAATGGTTTCTTTCTTCCTGCTTATTCCCTTTCCACTTAAAGAGACTGGCTAATAGAAACTTGGCAAGTAGTAACTGTTACAATAAGGTCCTGGATTTGATGGTGGCTTTCTAATGATCTGGGAAAAAAAATAATGGAGTATGTTGCATTCTCTGTCTCTTCATCTCTCTCTTCCCTTTCCTTCTCTCTCTTTTCTTTTGTCACCAGACTCCTAATAGTGGAGGAAGACAATAATTAGTAAAACAGCTGAACATTTCAGATTTTGAATTCTGCCATAGTGTCAATGGTCAGTTATGCTAATTTTTAATAACTCCTTTTCTATGTTTCAGCTCTTATGGCTCTTCTTTTCCAACTAATAAATACTTATGAAAGTCAAAAACAATGCACAAATCTGAATGTTCTCCATATTTGAATAGAGGTGTTTGAGCATTAAATGTGTAAATACACTGAGGAGCATTGATGTCTTACTGAAGCTACTTAAGACTTATATGGCAAGGTGAGAATACAGTGATGTAAGGACTATAACTACAGTCTAGTACCTTTTTTTCATTTGATAAGAATGAGTTGTGGAAACAAATTGGAGACATTTTTGAAGTTATTGTAATGCGTCAGAGTGTTTATGGAGAGGAATTTTAATGCAGTCATAACCAATGAAATCTATTTTCATGTTTCTGAAGAAAGCCTGTGCCTTAGTTCTCAATATTATTTTGCTCAGTTTCTGTTTTGACTTCACAATCAAATTAGAGAACTAATGTGACATTCTCGTATTTTTAGGGACTACTAACATATGCTGATATGTAATAGCAGCTCTTTAAAGTGAATATTATGTTATTTTAGCAAGATATTGTCAGTTCAGGATTGAGAAGAGAATGTAGAGAAAATCTCAAGTCTCCAAACCTACCAGTGGAAATTCGAACTGCTGCAAAAGAGACACACAGTGATACAGCATAAATCTGGCTCAGTGTCTGGATGGAGATCAGCGATGAGTGGTATCCCCCAAGGCCAGTGCTGGGATCAGTGCTCTTCAATATCTTCATCAGTGACACTGACAGTGGGGAGGAGTGCACCCTCAGCGAGTTTGGGGATGGCACCAAGCTGTGCACTGCAGCCAACATGCAGTGGTTCTGGACAGGATGAGGTTGATCCAGAGGTCTCAGCCAACCTCAGCCATTCTGTGATCCCCTGTAAATTTACTATCTTTGTAGCTTGAGAGTACTGAATATTTGAAGGGAAATTTTGTTTCTTTTTTTGTGAGTGTATTTTAATAAAATCTTGTGCTTGAACTCTAATAGTATGAACTGAAAGAAAAATGTCTTTGTTATAGCATTCTCCAATGTTATCTAATTATAAACTTTGTGATAGAGTGTATAAGCCTTATAAAATTTATTATATATCATTCATTTAGAGGCAGAAGAGCAGGAAACTTACAACACAGCTTACCAGAAGAGACTGTATTAAAGAATGTTTCAATTCAGTTTCCATTCTGTGCTGTAATTTAAATGTGTCATTTACTAGTTAAGGGAATTAAAACAATTTGGCTTAATACTATTTCATATTCCTTTCTGAAATAATTTGAAGTGAGCATCACATAAAGGCCTATGATTCATAGTGAAAAAGTGCTACCTGTTTCGTAAGCATATTTTCTGATAGTGACAGCTTCTAGCTACTTGTCATTTTTAAGGAGCTATAGCTATAAATGGCTAAGGGTTGACTTGAAGCTTTAAATAGACCTCGTGACACTAAGAATAGCTTTTAGACTGCTGTCCTTTGGCTTACATACTGCAGGTGCTGCTTGTCAGCTCCAGAAATCTAACTGGACCGTATAAATAGAATAGGACGCATTTTGGCTAAAGTTTAGGCTATCGTGTATAAATGACATGGAAAATTATCCTAACTCAAATTTATGTATGAAAACATTATTTACAACAATTTTGGTGTTGAGAAAGCAAAACAAACAGCATGCTGATGTTGTGTGGGTGGATTTTCTTGTTGTTTATTAGAAGCCTGGAGAGGAGTCTCCCATTGTGTGTATTATCAGATCATACTTAAAAAATAAATAAATAGAAAAATCCACTGCTTTGTTTTATTTTCAGTATTATAGTCAAGTTTTGTCATTTTCGAAGCTGGATGATATGTTTTATTTTGCCTGTGTTGCTGCTTGTTTGTAGTTGTCTGCTCAGAAAATCCAGGCAGGTACTCTTCACCCTTATGAACTTGTTCCCTTCTGAGCCCTCCTGACATCTCAGGGTGGCTGCAGCCAGCTTAATTTGTTTCTGTGAAATAAGCATCAACATGTCAAGTGGGTGACTCCTGAAGAAAAAATACCTTTAAGAACTCTATTAAAGGCATAAACCAATAAAAATACGTCATCTAGAAATACTTGCTTTTCAACTATTTTGAAATGCAATTGTTCCTTTTCAGATCTGTGCAGAGTATATATGTGGAAAATAGCTTTTTTTTCCACTCCCCCAAAGGGTTCATCTAGCTTGAGGTGGGGATAAACAAAGAAGGGAAAAGGAAGAACATGACTAAAATGCAAAATGCAGCTTTGCAAACAACTTTGGCGTCCTTACTGGCCAAAATGATTTTGGAGATATAAACCTTTCACTACTTGTCTAGAGTTAATATGGGTTAGCATGTGGCTGACATTTCTTTTCCTCCCATTTCCTGTCCAGCTTGCAATTGGAGAAGAAACATTCATTTCTGAAATATTTTTCAGCTTTCTGGAGTGGTTTGGCAATTATGATAGTGTTGTAAGTGGTGTTCGAAGCTTCAATTTAGGCACCATCTGCAAGTTTGCCATTTATTGTCAGACAGTGTTGCTGAATAGTCTCAGATGCCATTGACCTTAGTAATTTAAACCACCATCTTATGTTTGGCGCTTCCCCATTTCCATTCTTGTTTTCTTTCTTGCCTTCCTATCAATCCAGGATGATTTAGGAAATATACGATCTCTTGGGAGCACTTAACCAATCTCTTCAATACAACTTTGTTATTATTTTTTTACGTAACTGACAGTTCTAGGTCACAATTATTTTTTTCTTTAAGAGATAGGCAATTCCTCCTCTGGCATGTTGAGGTAGTTCATTGCTCTTTTTTGATAATGATGTGGTTGGCATTTTCCTTGAACTAAATTTAATCTAAATATATTTTAAAAATTAAAGGTTAAAAAACTTTCTACTTCTCTTTTTCTTAAAAAAAAAAAAAAAAGAAAGAAAGAAAGAAAAAAGAAAAAAAGAAAAAGAAAACCAACAAATTATGACTGCAGTTAAATTGGCTATCTTGAGGCAAAGATCCTTATGCAAGTGTCCTTTTTAAGTACTACAGGTGAAATATTTCCAAACTTATATGAGGTAGGTGAGTAGTTAAAACAAAGGAGAGTGTTGTTTGAGAGGAAGAGAATAAGGAAAACACCAAGGTGTTTCTTTAAACGTGTTCTAATTTGTAACTAAAAGAGAGTTGTTTTTTGTTTGTTTGTTTTTGAATGGATGCTTTTCTGATACTACCTGTAAAGAAGAATCAGAATTTTTGAAAATACAGAAATGAACCATTTTTAAACCACAGAAATATTTCGTTCAAGGAAGTATGGTGAACTAATTTCTGGCTCAGAAGTTGCATGAGTGCAGGGGTTTAGATCATTACTGTCAGAGAAAGAACTGTTGGAAAAATTCTTTCCTTCTTCATTTTTGAATAAAACTAGAAGTAGATGCTATCTCAGCCAGGGGAAGCATTAATGGAACTTCCCTGGTAGTCACATAATCTTGGTGAAAGGGTATCACCTTGGAGCTATGCTAATTTGAGTTCTTCTTGGTTTTCTTTATCTGTTTTTTGTTTGTTTGTTTGTTTTGTTTTGTTTTTCCTCTAAAACTTCTGCCCTCTGAAAACACATTTGAGAATAATATACAAATTTCAACACTCCTTCAAGAAATGTGATTATGTCTGAGGTGGAATACCTTGTAGTTATGCAAAATACAGTATAGTTTATTGATCATGGTACTTGCCTACAGCACAGGGTAACAAAATTTGTTAATCCTTTGTCTGGAGTGTTATGAAAATGAATTTGATACTTGAAGGAGGCTTGTCTGGAGTGCCTCAAAGGAAACGTTCTGCCCCTTGTGTTTCCTGTCTGAGTATCCTGTCCTTCGCATTTTCCTGAAAAATTTCAAAAGGTCGTAGTTCTGTCCAGTGCAGAAAGGGATTAGAAGGTGATGATGACAATTTTGTTTTAATTAGCTGAAAACTGCTTCCCCCTCAGCTCTAGTTAAATGCCACAAATCAAGAATCACAGAATTGCAGGGGTTGGAAGGGACCTAAGAGATCATTGAGTCCAACCGCACTGCTAAAGCAGGTTCCCTACAGTAGGTGACACAGGTAGGTGTCCATATGGATCCTGAAGTAGCGTGTTGTTTTAGCATGGAGTGCTGGGTTCTTGCATGGTGTTTTTTTTTCTTTTTTTTTTCTTTTTTTTTTCTTCAGAACCATAGAATATCCTGAAGGGACCCATAAGGATCATGGAGTTCAACTTCTGGATCCACACAGGACCACCCAAAATCCAAACCCTAAGTCTTAGAGCATTGCCCAGACGCTCCTTGAGCTCTGCCCTAGGCAGCTGTGCCATGCCCACTGCCTTCTCAGAGAAGGAGCGAATGAAGTAGAACAAAAATGGCAAAGATGCCAGACGATATTGATAATTTTGTCATTGATATAGAATACGTATGGGTGAGATGGTAGTGAAGGAAAATGTTTTTACATATGTATTTATGTAGAAGAAATATTACTAGAGGCAGGATAGCAGATAGAAATTGAAGGACATCTGTCTGTAGCCATGTGTTCCTTAGCATGTCTTACTCTTTAATCTTCTTACTGAGTATTGGAGATGTTCAGTGCTACTTTAAGAAAGAGAAGAAAAGAAGGATAGCAACAATAATTAAAATATATTTATTTTCTTAACAGTACTTGCATTTCCTCATTTCCTTCCCTCTTGACCTTTTCTCAGGGATGGTAAATACCTTCAGCTACCTATTAAGCTCTAGGGAGGCATTCAGTATTTCTCAAAGCAAGCCATGCATCATTTGATTTCCTTTTTTGATGCATGTAGACATGCTTCTGAAATAGAACTATTAACAATCATTTTTGAGAAGAAATTATTTTTCCTTAGACTAATAAATATTTAGGGCTAATGCCTGATTGCTGCGTGTGTTTTATTGTGAGGAACTACTTGAGAAATTTGAGATTTCTTTCAGTGAGTTGTCTATAAATCATCTTTGTTGTCATAATTTTGTAAGAAAAACCTGATTAAAAAAACAAACAAACAAAAAAAACCCACAAATTCTGTAATTTCTGTAAAACAAACTTTCTTCTCTCACTTCAGAGAATCATCAAAAGGTAGAAAGCTAGGGAATCTGGATAGATTAAATGTCAGTTCTTCCCTTTGCTCTTATTTTATTCCCTTCTATTTATTTGCTCACTATTTCATCACTGCACATGTGCAAGGGTGGTCTGTGCACTCTCAGATCTTTGTTTGATGACCCTTGATGACACTTGTTTCTTTTGTCATACAAAATATAGATATGGATAGAATCGAGCCACTTTTGGATTTCAGTTTGATCTAGCACAAGGTGTCCTAAGACACAGCAAACCTACAACTGCACTGGACAACAAAAGGTTACTGCTGGGTGTGAAAGCTGAGAGTGAATTTTTAAGATGGCACTTAGCACTGCACAGACTACAAGATCCCACAGAGTTTTGCAGGTCACATTTTATAGGAAGCCCTGGAGGAGGTCTGTGGCAACAGTGCCATTCATTCAGCACCACCGAGAAATGCATTATTGCCCCTTGCATTGATGTCTGGCAAAAAACGCAGAGCTTTCAGCAATTAATTCACAGCCTTCAGCAAACTGACATTCTGTCTAGGGATGGTTTGTTTATCCTAGATAAGCAGGATGTCTGGGCCTAAAAGCAGAGTCTCAGCATCCCACAAGCCTGGAGGAGGAACACTGTACTGTGCTGAGGCTGATAATACAGGCATCATAACAAGGTCACATGATAATTAGAAACTTATTCAGGGATCAATTTTTTGTAAATACGTTCTTGACTAAATATGGGACTTGGCCTATTTAGCACACAATCTTTTGCATGGATAGTATCTCCTGGTGGAGCCTCACGACCACCAAAGACCCCCTTGCAAGAACCCTGTATTAACAGAGCACATGTGTAATATTAGATTCTAGGAGGGCACTTTGTGCAAACTGTATGAATATTCACAAACTGATTGTATGTAATCTGAGTGCTCTAACTCCTGTGTGTGCATGCCAGGAGGACAAATCCACCATGCAATCAGCGCTGCAATAAAGTATTGCCAACTTTCTAACCTGTTGTTTGGGTTGGCAAGTTTAATTCCTGGATTTTGGTGGCACTGTTATTCTCTATATTAGGAGGAAGAGAAGACAGGAGGGTTTTTTTTGTTTGATTGTTTTTGTTTTTGTTTTTGTTTTGTTTTGTTTTTTGATGTTGTTTTTGCAAACTGGAAATTATTTGGAAATATTTTTAGAAAGTGACAGGACTTTGCATTTTCTCATTAAGAGGAAACCATAGGTATAATTCAGTGTTGAAGCTTGCTTACTTCGTTTTCTAGTTTGATTGTTCAGCTGCAGTTCTTCTATCTTGTCTCGAAAAGGGGTGCAGGCTTCTTAATTTTCTTTCTTTCTTCTTTTTCTTTTTTTTAAATAGTGTATGAGATCTGTGAATAACGAAAGTACTGTTTATTTCATCTGGAAAGACTGTGTGGTTTTGGTTTGGTGGCTTGGTAGTATAAATGGGAAAAACAAAATTCCATTTACAAAATATTTAAGTACTTTATTTTCAGGGTCTATTCCAGAACAAACTTTGCTCATAGATTTTAGTATTTATTATCCCTCTTACAGAGCCGTTACATTTGTAAGTTACTTTTACATCTCTTTCTTACTTCATAGAATAGCCTGGATTGAAAAGGACCACAATGATAATCTAGTTCCAATGCTCTGCTATGTGCAGGGCTGCCAGCCAGCAGACCAGGCTGCCCAGAGACACATCAGCCTGGCTTTGAATGTCTCCAGGAATGGGGCATCCACAGACTCCTTGGGCAACCTGTTCCACTGTGTCACCACCCTCTGAGTGAAAAACTTCCTCCTGATATCTAACCTAAACCTCCCCTGTCTCAGTTTAAAAGCATTCCCCCTTGTCTTGTCACTATCCACCCTCATAAACAGCCGCTCCCCCTCCTGTTTATACGCTCCCTTCAAGTACTGGGAGGCCACAGTCTCCTCACAGCCTTCACTTCTCCAGTATAAGCAATCCCAGTTCCCTCAACCTTTCCTCATAGCAGAGGTGCTCCAGCCCTCTGGTCATCTTAGTGCCCTCCTCTGGACCCGCTCCAAGAGCTTCACATTCTTCCTGTACTGGGGGCCCCAGGCCTGGACGCAATACTGCAGATGGGGCCTCACAAGAGCTGAGCAGAGGGGGACAATCACCTCCCAGACCCTGTTGTCCACCCCTTTTTTAATGCAGCCCAGAACTCAGTTGGCCTTCCAGGTTGCAAGTGCACACTGCTGGCTCATATACAGCTTCTCATCCACCAGGACTCCCAACTCCTTTTCCAGAGGGCTGCTCTCAGTGGTTCTTCCCCCATTTTGTATAAATATCTGGGATTGCCCTAACCCAAGTGCAACACCTTGCACATGGCCTTATTGAACCTCATTAGGTTCTCATGTGCCCATTTCTCCAGCCTGTCCAAGTCCCTTTGGATGGCTTCCCTTTCCTCCAACGTATCGACTGTGCCGCTCATACTTCTTATTGCCATGTCTTGCTTGCCATGTTACACTCTGTAGAAAAATCTTGTAAGCAAAAGCATTTTTGGAGTGTCTCTGAAATGATGAGGTATCAAGTCTTTTAAATATTCAGTCCCATTTGTTTTTTATAAGGCAAGACAGTGGGAAGCTTGGCAAACAAGCATAACTTAATTTGTTTTCCAAGATGTGAATGCCTCTTGAAGTGAAAAGACTGACTGTTGCAAAGCTAAAATTAGATAACATAAAATGCATTCAAAGCTGACAAACTAAAGTTGCACCATGATAGATGTCATTCTGTTGATGTGAAACTTATCTTTAAAGTCTTTTTATCCAGGTTTTTTTTTGCTGTTGTTTACTTCTAAGCTGGGACTGAATACCATCAGACCTCGCAGTCCTGTTCTCTAGTGGATTTAAATATCTTTTTATCTTAAATAAAATAAAGGGGAAAGGAAGTGAGGGGATAACTGGAAAACTTGCACATCCCAACGTGTGCAAATTGTGCTAAGAATTCAATGAATTTCAGAGCCTTAACCCATGAGGATGTTCAAGCCCACAATGCATCAAAAAAATTAAAGAGAGTAGATCTTTGTGCTTAAACTAGGCTTGTCTGCTATGAGCCTGTTTGGCAACAAACCACATGCTAAAGTTTTCCTGGTAATTGTATTTTGTTTTCACCTCACGTTTTACTTCATGTTGGCTCATTTGGCACTGGAGACCCAGAAAAGCTGGATCTCTGAGGGCATGTTAACTTTGATACATGTGCCACAACAACAAGGCCAAACCAAGTCCGGTCATAAGCAGGTATAGTTAAGTGAGGCTGCTTCACTTCATGGACTTGTTGGCTTAGTTTTGAGCCTTCTGGGTGCCTTCTGCGACATCCAGACAAGATGTAGAAGCTGTGTGGGATGAATCTCTTTGACAGCACTGATTTAAGCATGATGCTGTGATGTTTGGTACAAAAGAACTATACCTTACATTCTCTGTACTGTACTAAAGCACATCTTACTGAGACTAAAGCAGTCAAAATGATGCAGCTGGTGGGAGTGTGCCACACAGTGCATGGCCATATGGTGCTTGTTCCACACCCATGCCTTGTGACAAAAGAAAATGAATGGAGATTTTTGTGCGTGGACAGACCCACCTTCTCTATGGTGCAGTTCCTTCCAGTTCATTGATCTTCCTGGGTGTTAGTTCACCTTCTAGTGAGATTTTGTATTGTGTGCATTATTCCTCTTAGCAGTGGAAGACAAAGGAATTGAAAACAAACTTGCATAGTATTTTCCAATCCTTACTTATTCTTTGTCTTCAGCAAATACTCTTTTTGTTAATGACCTTCTTGTTCGTAATCTGATTTCCCGTGGGTCTTAAATCACTTATCTTAGTTTAAATTTGCATTTGACAACTTATCTTTTCCCAAGTGGTTCCCTTTATACCTTTTGGCTATGTAGATGATATCTGAATGGATTACCCGTGTCACAGCTTGAGCATGAAATTGATTTAGGAACAGAAAGTGGGTCATGTCAGGCAAGCCTAAGAAAACATACTAAGGATTTATATGATCTGCTTCATCCACTATTTTGTTTTGATTTTGATTTACTAAAATAATTCCTAACATAGATGCTACTCAATTTGATCTTTAAGTGACACTTTTGTCAAACAAGTGTCAATTTAGGGGAATATTAATATATATTCCATGTTTTTTCTTGATTTCTTAAGGATATGAAACAGTATATCATTTCATATCTTAAAATAATGCTCTTTCTTACACTAATGGCTTGTGTTTTATGTGCTCAGCTGAAGGGTGAGAAAGTTTCTATCCATTTGCAGATACATCTGTTCATATCTAGGCAGTGGTGACACTCACGATAGCTCTGCAGTTACACAACCAAGCATAGATGTATTTACAACTATAAACTACGGAGCAATTTCCTTATTTACTAATAGCAGAGTTCTCAAGTTATGTTGTTGATTATTTTTCCATGTTTACTCTCAATACTGCAAAGTATGAATTGCATTTATTATGACAAAGTAATCATAAAGTAAAAAGTGAAAAGAATTGTCCATGTAAATTATGGAATATCTAGTTTATATCATTACTCCCCATGAGTAGACATGGTATTGATCTACAAATTAATTGGTACATATTTATGTACCAATTTTTTATTAAGACTCTTTCGCAGACATTACAGAAACAAAATAGTTACAGAAACTCTTGGCCTGCCTAAGTGTTTATCAAATTAATTGACAAATTTTACATTTGTATAAAATCATCCATATGAAACTCATTCAGGTAAAATCTACTAATATCATACAATTACATGTGCACACTTATGTGTGAGGCCCTAAGTTCTGCTTGAAATAATTGTATTTAAAGCTTGTTAGTTTTCAGGTTTTTGTTATGATAGAACTTGTAAAAATACTTTATTAATAATTACATTGAAGCATATAACTGAGTTTACTATGCAGAACATAAGCACCTAAAACTTATTATGAAAAAGAAAGCATATCACACAGCATGTGATGTTCAAGATACTGACACCTGTTGAGTGGCTGTTTTAGAATGTACTGCATGACTGAAAACCTTGAGGGTCTCCAAGTTGAATCAGTCAGTGCATTTCTGTCATGCACGTTCATGCAAGTGTCTGAGAAGACTGAATAAAGTGCTTGCTCTGTCACTTGTTTTTCAGTTAAAAAAACCACCAGCACCACCACCACCAAAAAAACAAAAAAACAAAACAAAACAAAAAAAAAACCAGAAGGAAAGCCCACAGTTAAGAGTGACAGAATTTGTAAAGTACTGATCTCAGTTTAGCTGAAAGGCAGGAGGTCGCTCTCAACCTATCTGTGCTTAAGCTAGATACAAAGGAAGGTATTTAAAAGTGAAATATTTTGAGGATTACCAGCACGTCAGTGCTAGCTCCCGTATCTTTTTGCTGTGCAAAGTATAATAGTTCTATTTATATTTGATAATAGGGAGTTGTGACCTTTAAAAAACCTGAGTTCCAGAAGGATGAAAGCTGGTGTTAAAAGTGGAAGGTTAGGGAAGATACCTTGTAAAAAGTCATAAGCTTTGAAATCTGATGTTTTAAAAAAATATATAAAAAAGGCAAAATGTTGTGCTGATGTTTATTTGATAATTAATTAACATCATGCCATAGGAAATCATAATTCAGTTGACTGTATATTTCCTTTCTAACTGCTGTATTATGTTCTTTTGAATACCTGATGACTTTCATGTAGTCAGCAGCCTTTCTGAAGATATTTTTAGTGGATTACTTAAAATAGATCAGTCCTTTTTGTAGAGTTCCCCTCAGATTTATATATTTTTTTTATATTCCACTCATCTACAAAGGCTTTCTATAAATTGTCTCAGCACTAATGTAATATGTCTTAAGCACTGCAGTCAATACAATTGCAAGAACTTTCTTTTTTTCAAAGAGTGGAGCATGTTGTGGTATACTGGGTATAATCTGAGGTGTAAGTAAGCAGTGCTGATTTGGAGAGAGAAATGGGATATAGTTGGGTCTGTAGTGATGCTGGCAAATCATGCTGTAAAGAGGAGTGCAGTGCAGCGACTTCTGAGGTAGTAGAGAGACTAATAGCTATAAGCCCTCAGGTGAAGAGCAGAAAAGAAATCTTCAGCCCGAACAAATATCTGCATAGTCATAGATGTACAAAATCTGAAAGTGTTTTATGCCCTCCCATCAGTGTTGTGATTTTTTGTTTGTTTGTTTGTTCTTTGTTTTCTTTTTAATTTAAAATCTGTGGAATTGTGTTTTCAGAGATGATACACTATTTAGTATACTAGAGTATTATTTCAATGCCACAGTGACAAGGTTTTATAAAATGGGTAAAATACAAATAGCCTGCCTCTGCAGCAAAGGTGTTTATGTATTCATCTCCACATCTGGGCATGGATTGTTCTCTGAGATGATTTTCACACAGAGGATGGTGATGCACTGAAACAGGTTGCCCAGGGAGGTTGTGGATGCCCCATCCCTGGAGGCATTCAAGGCCAGGCTGGATGTGGCTCTGGGCAGCCTGGTCTGCTGGTTGGTGACCCTGCACATAGCAGGGGGGTTGAAACTACATGATCATTGTGGTCCTTTTCAACCCAGGCCATTCTATGATTCTGTGATTCTGTGATTCAATGATACCAGTGTTTTAATTGTGGTACTTTGCAGCAACACTCTTTCCCACAGTGAAAACATCACAGCTTGATCTGAGCATTAACTACACACAGCAACAGGAGTTGACAATGCAAGTAGAATTCTTAGATGCATTAAGAGGTGGTTTGAAACTGCCATATGAAAGGAATATGTTAGAAATTATTCCTTTGGAATACTGTGTCTGATTTTAGGCTGCTTTTCAAAGAGAAAACATTAACAGACTTAATAGGATCAGGTAAAACAGATTAAGACGGTTATTGCATGGTGTGATTTACTGCATGTGAAAGTGAAGATTACAAGCAAATGAAAAAAAAAATCAGGATTTGGATAAAACATTCAGATTTTATATGCCTATGAAAATGAATGGCTCCTATTTATTTTGTTGTCTAAAGAAGTGAAATAATTACAAGATAGAGTCATTTATGTGCACTCCTATTATGTAGCAGCTTCTGCTGCAGCTGGTCACTAGGATGAGGTTTTTATTACGACCGTTTTGTTATTACTGTAATTAACCTGTGTGTCTAGCTGTTGAACAACTCGGTTTTTCAATTTCTATGATTTGCGTCTTAAACTGAGGACTCTGGGGGCATCTTAAAGTGCTTGAGTTGTTTTAAGGACAAGACTTTCCTTTTCTGTTTGTCTTCAAAGCCTTTGTCTGAGAGCAGAGTATCATATAAAATACTGCAATCAAGCATGGCGAGCACAGTGCAATTTAGAGAGGTAGTGCTGTGAGCATTGTAACTTCTTGTAAAAGTGAAAGCAGAAATGTAGGTTTTTACTATTGGGCCATCATTAGGTCAAGTGTCTCATAGTGTATGGTAGGCTTGCCAGGGACAGCTCTTCCTGGGCTCTTCCAAGTTTTTCAGAGCTGCCAAGTCTAAGGTAACTCTGTGTTAACTCTGTGTAACTCTCACTGCTGCAGCCTTTGCCTGTGTCCAAGTGCTTGAACTGGTGACCAGTATGGCTGCCTTTTGTAGGATAACTCCTGTGGAATGCAGCTGGAGAGAGGCTTGGTGTCCAGAGCTGTTGCTGTCAGAGACAGCCCTGGGGTTGGACCTGGCTGTGCAGGCAGGAAGGAGCCTGCCCATCCTCTGCTCACCTCTGCTTCAGGGGAAAGGCTTCCCTGTGCTAGTTCCAACCCTCTGGCTATGCCCTGCAGAGAAGGTCCTGGCTTCAGCTTCAGAGCAGCCCTGTAGAAGCACTGGGGGATGCTCATACATTCTCCCAGTGATGCCTCTTCACCAGGCCCAGCAGATCCTGGTCAATTACTCCATCCCCAGTCACCTCAAGGCTCTCTGCTGAGCCTGCTCTTGTTTGTTGATGTCTGTTTCACATTAAGAATCCCCAAAATGGGCAGAGTATTAGGTATATTCTAGTAAGTGCTGAAGTGCACTCTTTTGCAGTAGTTGATTTTCTGGCCATCCTCCTGTGCACAGACCTCAAGATTCTGCTGGTTTTCACCATCCACTGGTTCAGTCTTCATGTCTAAGCTGTTGCTGAAATGAAGTCTTTCTTAGTGGTGTGCTGAATATTTACTTTTCAGCTGCTCAGAGCACTGGATTCAAATAAATGCTGTATGTCATTTGCCAGCACTGCATTTCTATTTGTTAAGAAAAAATATCATAGTGAAAATCATGTATCTTAAATACAACTTAAATTCTCAAGATCACCATTTCTATAAGAGTCTCTGAAGTCTTTTGGTGTTCAGGAGGGTATAATACTCAGTTCTAAAGTAGTTGAAAATATTGATATTTATAGGTTCAAAAACCTTATCAATAATCCCGTTGCAGTAAATAAACTTACTGTGAATTACAAACTTAGCAATGCTATGACATGTACATTTATAGGTTGTACTTAGGTTATACTTATTTTTTAGGTTATACTTATTAAATTTAATAAGTTAATCAATACTAGGACATACTATGTATATGTATATACATACATATTCATAAAATTACCTCTAACAAAGGCATCAAACTGATCCCAGAAGGGTCCTCCTGGTCTCAAATGGTCTGAGAAAATCAACCTTAGAAAAGACTGACCACCCTCAGTAGTAGCCTCATAAAGAGGACCAAAGTAATGGACGTGAGCATCGCTTGGAAATGAGTAAGCATCATGGGGTCACAGGAGTCAACTCTGAGGTTAGTGTGTTTTAAATAATAGAGAAAAGGAAGTGCTGTATGTACAGCAAAGAGAGAGTAGCTCCATTTTGGATAAAGCCATTTTCCGGTTGGCCATGCACAGCTTTTGCACCATGGAGAGTCTCAATCAGCTTATCTGCATGAATTGGTGGATTATGATCGAAGAATTGTGTATAGAGCTGAATATAATCTTCAGTATGTTAGAAATAGTGGTGGCAACATTGGAATATTGCAGAGTATGTTCTAGGTGCATTATATGACTGCTCACAAAGAACGGAAAGAACATCGTATACAAGTTTTTCAGGACCTACTGAACCACTATGAGGCTGAAAGTAACAATTCTCTGGATTGCATCATTACTGGTAATGAGATACGGTGTCACTATTACAAGCTGGTGTCAGTACTGCGGTCCATGGAGTGCTGACGTGAATTTCACATTAAATGAGACGTGAATTTCACATTAAATGAAAAGTTTAAGATGCAGCTCTCAGCAGATAAAGTTATGTGCGCTGTCTTCTGGGATAGAAGTCATAGAATCAGAATGGCTTAGGTTGACAAAGACTGTAAAGATCATGTATTTTCAATCCCTATGCTGCAGACAGGGTTGCCATCCACTACATGAGGCTGCCCAGAGCCCCATCCAGTCTGGCCTTGAGTACTTCCAGGGATGGGACATCCACAACTTCTCTGGAAAGCTGTGCCAGTGCCTCAGCAGGAAAACAGTGATCCTTCTGTATTTCCTGGAACCCACTCAAACCATCAACTTTGACTGCTACATCACAACTGACTAAGCTGACGACTCAAACCTCCAGACTCAGAGCAGAGATGATGATGACTTTTCTCCTGCAAAATGATAACACCAGGCACCATACCACTTTGAAGACAATGGGGCATACTGCCAGCGTTGGCTGCACTGTCCTGCCACACCCACTGTTTATTTGGGATTTGGCCCCTTTTGACTTCCATCTGTTTGGGATGAGGAAAGATGGACTGCTGTCATAGCAGCTGTGAAACAGTCACCTCTACTGGAGCAGATTTTTACGAGTTTGGCATGTGGGCTCTTTTTCACTGCTGGTGAAAATGCATAGCTAATAGTGATGACTGTGTTGAAAAATAGTGTTCTGTAGCTGACAATTTGCTCAACCAAATAGTATTACTGTGCATTCTGCTTTTTTAGTTTCTGTGGATATAAGTAGGAAGCATTGCTTTAAGAGACTATGTAATTATTTCCGTATATTTAAACCCACTGTACTTAAATCAAGAACTGTTTTTTTTGTGTGTATTTGTTGTGTTGTTGTCGTTGTTTGCTCTTTTACTGTAGTAAAAGATAAAATTATTTTCTGTAAATTGGAAAATGCTTCAACTGAGTTGTTTTCATGTAATTTCCATGCCTGTTACCACTTAAAATTAAAAGAAGCTCACTGTGTCCTAAAATTATTTATTATACATATTAATACAGTAGCATTTCATGTGGACCATCTATACTCAGTTTCAGAGGACAGTGTTGTATTAAGTGCTTTCATATCACATTGTTTTATTACTGTTTATGAAAATGTTTCATTTCAAAAGTGAAACATAGTGGTATTTTGGAGCTCCAATGCTCTTTTTGTTGGTGATCCTGATTAAAGCAATTGGCACAAGCTGATATCGTAAGTATGAATTGACAAGCTGCCTCATCAATCTTTGTATTTTAGAGTCCCTGACAATGCTTGTTGGTGTTGGCGGTGGATGGAGTCAGCATAAAGCTCACAGACACAGGGTTAAAGCATCTTTACTTAACTTGAAAGCAATCAGATAATAAATGAAATGATACAGCAAGAGTAATACAGAGCAAGGCAGTGCACCTAACTGTTACTACACGAGGACAGCGACAGTGATTCAGATGCATTACCAGATGCCCTCCGTACTTTATCCAGATCCATGGTCACTGCAGAGCCCCGGTTGCAGTGAGCATTTGGAGAGCCTTTCCTGGCAATTGGGAGCTCCCATGCAGTGCATCCACCTGTAGGTGAGGGCTCCAAAGTCACTACAAGAGGGTCCAGCTTTTATGTCATTGTATAAACAAATTTATGTGACAATTAGGCAGAAAAATCTGGTTAAATTCTCTCTTTGCATTCTGTCTCCAGCCTAGACAGGGCTCCAGGAGGAACCAAGGAAGTTTGTGTCCTAGTAGGCCTAGTAGACCATGCTTCTAAACAAGGAAAGGTGAATACATTCTCAAAATGCTTTATCTAAGCTGCATCTCTTGCTAATGAGATGTTTATGTCCAAGATGCATATTCCTCTAATGATCATACATATTACACTAATGATAATATAGTGATGATTTATAACGCTGGGTTGTGAGATTCATCTAGGGGGCAGCTTGAAGGCTGCTGTTCAAGCCTTAGTGCTTCAAAGGGATAGTGATAGGTGAACCATCATGTAAGTAGTCTGCAGATAGATTTTACTTAAACAAATTCTGCTAAAATGTCATCCTGCGTCCGTGGAGAAAAGTTACAGAATGACTGAAAAGATGTTGCCTGTAACCAAACTGAAAACAAACAAACAAACCATAGCTTAATTGTCTGTTTGGTATTTCATAACCATTAAGTAGCTGCACGTGATCTATTAGGAAATTTAATCACAGTCTCTTTTGCAAAACATAGAGCTTTTAAATTAATTAAAGGAATGACAAATAATTAGCAAACACCTATTAAGATAATCTCAGACTGTTGCAGTAGCTAAGCAAAACAAAGTGAGGGAAAGGCTGTGTGGAAGTTTAACTTTATTTATGTTGATATTTTTAATCCCTGTAACCCTATAGAAGCAAGATGCTAAATCACATAGTTTAAATGAGTTTAAATGTAAACTATGTAAATGTAGCATATGCTCCTGTAATTACCAGAGCACACTGCTAAGTTAGGTAATATATCAGCTCTATGAATCTGATTATAGGTGCTGTTTGGGAAAAAATCTAAATGCTGATACGTTTTCTCATCATCTCTTACATATGCATAATTCAAACGATATTTAAAATATTGTTTGCACTGAATGCTACAGTTTGAGGTAGTTGCTGAGTTATTTGAGAATGTTTAACTTGCACTAGTATACATGGCCTGTAAAGGCAATTTTTTGACATTTTCAATCTTAAGATTTGAGTTCCTTGGACAGCTAATAAAAACAAATAAATTCTTAAAATTAAATGGATTTATGAAAAAGCTGTTTGTGAGCTTATCTTTTTCATGTACTTTGAGCAGTTTTTTGTTTTGTCATCCTCATAA
The DNA here is from genome assembly GCA_028571105.1 of Tragopan temminckii. Classification (NCBI taxonomy): domain Eukaryota; kingdom Metazoa; phylum Chordata; class Aves; order Galliformes; family Phasianidae; genus Tragopan; species Tragopan temminckii. Next base: position 55,116,308 of record JAOWBP010004700.1, on the reverse strand, counting down.
ATCCAGAAACTTAATGACTGAAATTTGAAGAGCATCAGTCACAGCCAGCAAAGCCTAAGAAATGGTTTGATATAATAGACAAAAAGATTTAGAGAATATATAGTGGGAGGTTTTGACTAAAGCTCTAATATATTCACTAGTTATGGGTAAGTAGGAAGTTGTTTGATATAAATTATGAACGGGAGGTAGGCATTTGAGTGGTTTATATATCACTATATGAAGTCATAAAAGGCAAAACTGTGGACTGCTTGTGTTCTGCTGATGTTATGTGACTTCACAGTACCTCAAGATCTCAGTTTCTTCAGGTGCCTGTAACAACATCTGTGAGTTTTCTTATGTGGTGTAGAGTTGCACTTTTGTCTCTATCTGGTTGTTCATGAGTTTTGCTGTGGATCAGCATTAGGACCAGCATTCACTTACATGCTTAAACAATATGATTTTTAAATACTTTTGTCTGTACTACTCTATGTATTTCAATAGTGACTTCTATTATATGAAATACTTACCTATATGTTGGTGTTCAAGAAATAAAAATAAGTTGGCTGAGCAGGGCCTGAGTGAAGTCATTAGACAGTTCTTATTTTTTTCT